>JAVJIF010008740.1:0-107915 GCA_038442645.1 Agave tequilana
GAGTCATCGTCTTGTTGGTGCACCACTTCTTCTCCATCATCCTCTCCTTCTATATCTTCAATGGGAACTTCGACGAAGAGGGTTTTGGTCTGACTCGGGCACTGGCTGGCGAGGTGACCATACCCTGACACCTGTAGCATTGGGTTCTAGGGTTGACTTTTCCTGGTTCACTTACCGTTCTCTTCTCGGATGCAAGGGCTTTGCACCAGAAGGACCTGCTGGTTGACGCTAGAGGAACTGGAGGCATGTTTACTTGGGGTAGGAAGTGTTCGGTTGAAGCTTGGCTGACCAGTAGTGGTGGTTCTAGAGTTATCCTTAAGTTACTTCGGTTAAAATAGGATCCTCTACCCTCATCTAAGTCGGTGACTAGCTGATACGCCTGTTCTAGAGAGTCGTATGCCTCGAGCAACGAGCTCTCGGCGATAATCATCCCTAAGACCGGACCTAAACCTAGATAGGGTCTGTTCGGGAGATTCTAACTCAATAGCTCCCACCGATTCAGATATTCATCAAACTTAGCAATGTAATCAGCGGCTGACTTGTTTCCCCTGGGTCCATCGATTCCATTTGTCCACAATTGTTGACTGAATGATGGTGGAACATACTTCATCATAAGCTTCTCTTTCATGCTTTCCCAAGTTCCACGGGGTCTTCCCTTCTGTACCTCATCATCTCTCTAAATTTCCCCCAGTATTGCCCCGCTTGTCCCGTTAATTTCATAACGGCCAATCGAACCTTCTTGATTCAGACATATCATGCCAACGAAATATCGGTCCATGGCCAACTGCCAATCGATATAGACCGAGGGTCTAAAACGCCCGTCAAAAGAAGGAGCATCAACTTTAACGCTCCTGATTACTGGGCATCGCGGCATCAGTTGTCCAGTAAGGTGGGCCTCGCTCACGCCTAGGAGACCTACTGTCATGGCCTCGCTCACGCCTAGGAGACCTACTGTCATTTCGAGAACTCTCATCATCCCTGATTCTTCTCCTATTAGTTTCTAGCCTACCAATTCTGGTTGCTAGATCCCTACAGTTGACATCAACCTGATCCTTAACCTCTTGTAGTTGTCTGTCCATGCTCTCTATCTTTTGTAGAATTGTGTTAAGGGTATCATGAATGCTAGGGTCCATTGATGCTGAAGTTTCGCCTATAGAAAAAGTTCTACCACTTCTAGTAGGCATGCAAGATTTTCAACTGATCCTAAATGCAAGCTGTCCTTAGGATATGTATGTTATGCAGGAGAGAGTCAGAGATTCGAATGGTGAAAGAAAATACCAATTTTAAGCTAATGAGACTAACACGTGATTAAGAAATTGTAATGTGGAGACAGTGATAAAACACGTGCTGATACAGTTAATTTCAAGATTAATCAAGTAACCACAAATTCAAATTAATTTAGTTGCACAATTAATATTAGGTCGGTACCACTCCAGATCAGAATCACACAACTCGCTTATATAGTGGGCAACAGTCAATAATTCTATCATGCGACAGATTGGAAGGACTAACTATTTAAATTAAATGGCAGGAAAAACTGACAGAATATTCAAAGTTACCTGGGACGACGACCGTAACTCAAACCTGACCGATGCTGCTGTAGTCGCGTGGTACTGATCGTCACGAATTTACTGCCTCGAAAACGGGTCAATCCGGACTTGAACAAGTCCGGAACGCCTCTGAAGATCTGGTTTGTTCTGAACTGCACCGAACCAGACTTGATCTGTGTTGAATTCCCGTTGAACCAGACCCGGTTCAGGGCTGCTCAGCTTGGACCGGACTTGGGTTGGATTGGATCCAACTCAGGCTGGGTTGAGTCTTTTAAAAGAGACAGGGTTGCTCCCCCTTTTCGAGCTCAGGTCTAGGGCAGAGCTCGGCTAGGGCGGAGAAGTTGATCCGGCCGGCACAGGGGCTCCGACGATTCTAAGGGAGCGTCAAGGAGCTCCGATGAAGGCGTGGTACTTCGACGAGGTCCTTTCGACCTCCGATTGCGAGTTTTCAAGGGCGGGTGAGGGCGGTGGAGGGATTTGGTCGGCGCTGAGGGAGAGCGCAGAGGCGGCGGCGAGGGGGGGGGTGGAGGGGAGGGGGGAGAGTTCGAGGGAGATGCGATGTCGGCGGCACAGGGGGGACGGCGATGGTGATCTTCGATGATGATGGGTTCGATGGGGACGCTGGCGGCACAGAGGAGATGGCGGCGACTGAGAGAGGTGACGACGAGGAATTTCCGGCTACGATCTTGAGTGAAGCTCGGGCCGGCGATCTGATTTTGCTGCTGAGAAGATCGTCGACGGCAGAGGAAAAGAGGAGGCCTCGTCGCCGAGTTCTTCGTCGAGCGGAGGAAAACGACGACGGCAGAGGAAACGAGGAGGCCTCGTCGCGACGACGTCAGAGTTTGTCGTGGATGAAGATCCGGCCGAAGACGATGATGTTTGTGGAAGGCGATGGCGACGGCGACTTCTTCGCGTCGAGCGGCGGCGGCTCTGATGATGAAGAGGTGTAGGTGGAGGTGCAGGGACTCCGGTGAGGTCCCCACGACGTGCTGGGGAGAAGAAGGGCGCGGCGCAACGGCGGCGGCGTCCGGGCATGAGGGGGCGGAAGGCTGCGACGATGAGGAGATGAACAGTGTGGTTTGGGAATTTGCTGGGATTTTTTTTTTTTTTGACGGAATCTCACTGTAATTTCTTTTTTTTTTTGAAACAGTGTAATCTCTTTTTTTTTCACTGTATTTTTTTTGAACGGATCTAATCTGGTGCTGAGATAGATCTAGGGTTTGGGAGATTGGGAAAAAATTTGGAAAAGGAAAAATTTTGAAGGGGATTGAAAACCGGTACTCTGATACCAAAATGATGTAAAATCACCTGGATCGCAATCACCTTCAAATCGAATCAAGATTTAAATTGAGAAAAGAGATAAAATTTGGGTTTCCACCCTTTGCACGGGCTTCTCACCCCAAATTCGAGAGCAAAAGAGACTCAAGAATTACTCAGATAATTTGTGGAATTTTAATCATTCAATAATTCATTCCAATAGTTTAAGGGGCCTTATATAGGCTTTACAAAGAGGTCTACTGGAAAATAACCGATGTGGTACTAAACGTCCACAAAAAAATAAAAGGAAAACAAATAAAGCTAAAAACATATGCTATCAATAAAGCCTAAAACAAGTCTCATCTAAAGCCATAGAAGACCAGCGCGTCGCCTCCTGAAGTATACTCGATCGAACCTGCTCCTGGGCGGTGGCATGATGTCCTCATCATGACAGCCTGACCATTCCTATGTTTCCTTCTATTTATATAATTGTTTCCTTGCATCTTATTTTGCAGATTCCATGATGATGCAGTGATCTGACATATTTTTTGCCATACAGCTAATCAATTTTCTACGTGAAAATCCTGATATCTTCTATTCTTCATCTAGATTCTGTCCTAGTCTGTCTAAAGGTTGATCCTCAATAAAATGTGCATATAATCTTTATGACTAATTATGATAGGTCACCTTACTATCCAGCTGGCTGTCTAGTTCTCTAAGGCAAGCCCTTCCCTTGCCCATTTGCCTCGGCCAGGAAATTTGGACCCAGTAGATATTAGTCCCTCATTCTCATCCCACTTCTTGAGTTGATCTTACACGAGCGTATTATTCTTTTCTTTTTTTTTTCTTATATGAAAAGGCGTAGACAATCCTAGTGTTTATTGCATGCAGTTTATGCATCAATTTTCATGCAGTCACAGATGCCTTGATGTTTAGCTGATTTTATTCGGTCAAATGCATTAGCCATAACCATGAGGAGCATCTGCATGTTGGTAGAGCTCATGACTGATTACCCTTCCAAAACAGTGACAATGAAAAATGAAAAATGAAAAACAATTTGAAAGAAACAATAATAAATACATTAACTTTATGGCCCATGAACTTCATTCAATAGCATTAGCATTGAATTTTTCTATCAGTGTTCCTAATCTTTCCTTCTTTCTTTCTTTCTTTTCTTCTTTTCTTTTTGCAGGAACAGCCAAAATTGGTATCTAGCCATTGGAGTCTTGCAGATCATCTGGGTGCTTCGATTGCTGATCATGTTCCCCAGACCCAAGTAAACTTTCTGAAGATATTGTTAGATGCATTTGTGCCATATACTGCAAACTTGCAACTTCACCCTCACAGCAGATGGACTTGTTAGCTTCCCCTAGCACATCCACATCTTCTACAAGCACACTCTCCCTACGAGATGCTTGTGACAGTTGGAGCCCTCGATGCCACTATGAAGCTGCTACAAGTTCCTGCTCATTTGGTTCACCAAAGGACAAGCAAATCCCGTATAGTAGCATGGTAGAAATTCTGAAGATCAGCGTAGACGGTGACAGATTTGGCTATGCCTCTAAAATGCTGAATATTTTCAGGTAGTCAGTCCTTTTTCAGTCATTTCACAAGTATTAAAAACCACTATTGATGTGAAACGGTGTGTGCATGTCATATAGGAATCAATGATATACTCGAACTCGCTACGTTTCACCAAATAGAACAATTTTCGGCTTAATTCAAAACTAGCAGTGTTGCAGATGAATTTAAATAAGATTACAAGCGTAGTTTTGAACATTTCTAATCTGAATTAAATCTACTTACAAGACCTATATCATGCATGGCAAATTCTAATCTCGATATCAATGATAAGTAATCACAGAATTTGCAGAATTACACATCTCACCATATAGTGGGCAACAGAAAATGCTAATAATTTTTCAGAGAAAAATAAAACTGATGCATAACCCAACAAATAATTAGATGTCTTTGAAACAAAACTCACACATAAACAACTTCAGATCCCTTCTTGTACCTTTATCACCTGTGAAGCCTTCCTGAAGGTCTCTGATTGGATTGAAATCAAATATGAAGATGCTCCAACGATGGTCCGATATCACTTTCGGCTTCAAAGAGATCTTTTGAAAGTTGCTCCTAAATCACCTGAGGAAGAGTTGATACGGAAACAAAATGAAGACCGGTGGAACACTCAGAGTGTAGATAAAACTGGGGTGATCGTCCGAATATACGATCTCAAAAAGTTTGTCGTCGTATTCCAAGAGAGATGAAACTGATTCAACTTTAGACATGAAGCATCACTGTTTTGAGTCAATGACGGGATGAGTAGGAGCTAGCTTGGTCCGAAATTGTAGCATAGAGGAGGTATTGTTTACTGTGCCGTTGATGGTGGATGTGTTGGTATTGATCTGGAGGTGGTGGCAAGTCGAGTGCTTGGATGGATCTGATTGGACTGTGAGTAGGAAGTTGAGTTGAACTAATGGTGACAAACTTGCATGGATGGTGACCGAGAGAGTCACTATTGTAGATCTAAGTGGAGCTGATCTGGATGAAGGTTGATGGTGAAGCACTGGATCTGATTTGTTGAAGAGAAGAGATGGAGTTAGTGATGTTTGGTTATTGTTGGCAACATGTTGGCAGGGTGATGGTGATGTTTGGCTTCTATTGGCAGAATGTTGACAGTATAAGAAGTGGCTTGAATAGATGACAAGGAGAGGAAAATAGAAAGGAAGTAGTTGACATCACATAGGAATTAAAGGGGGAATGAGGAGCAGAGAGAAGAAGACAGAGAGTAAGAAGTAGGCAAGTGATTTTTTTTCAATTTTCATTCATCATTCATTGAGAATAGAAAAAGGGATAGAGGAGACAGGGAAAGAAGCTTGCAGACAAGAGGAATTTTCTTTCCATATCATTCATCATCAAACATGTTACAACTGAGAGTATATATTATAAACCACTACAAGCCACGACTACCTACACTACTCCATAACTACCCACTACTTCACAACTGAAATACAAGAAATACATCTATAATATAGTGAAATATAACAAATAGATGAGTAGTCTTGTGCTCAGATGTCCCCATCAATTCTCCTGGGGTGGAGAAAACTCAACTCTGTCGAGTGGATCTCTGTTGCTCTCGTATTGCTCTAGAGCATCATGACCCCAATGTTGCACATCCTCTCTATCTAATCAAGTCTCGTCGGGCTCAGGTTTCCCTTTCCAACGGATCAGATATCGCCTAGTTCTGCCAGTAGTAGATATAATCTCATCCTCTTTTATTTTATCAATCTGTTCTGCTGCATAAGGTGGGAGATTGGAAGTGGAGATATGGAAGGTCCCTCAGAAATAAGGTCTTGGGTAGGGTCATCAAGTAAGGGGTTACTCGGATTGAAATCTGGACCTTTGTATGCTACTAGATTTTTAACATTAAATATAGGACTAATATCAAAACCTTCAGGAAGGTTCAGAACATATGCATTATCAATTTTTTTCACTTCGAAAGGTCTTGCTCCACGTGCATGCAACTTTTTTATAGCTCATGGAGGAAACTGTTCGGAACGAATCTGAGCCATCACATAGTCTCCAACTTCAAAACCTTTAACTTTTCGATGAAGATCAGCTCAAACTTTATAGGTTGCATTGTTCTGATTTATTTTGTTGCTGATTTTCTTGTGTATGTCGTGAATATGTGATGCAAATGCAGTTTCAGATGTCTTGGCTTAAAATGCTGAAACATAAGCTCTATAATAAAATACAGTAGAGAACTTAACTTAGTGTCTATCATTACTAAAGGGGTCTTCCTAAAGATAGCTAATGAACTTTGACTCCCTATTGGACATTAAAAAATTTTAAGCACTTGGATAATCGGATCAACAATATATACGACCTCGAACAAAAGGGATGATTAGATGTACTAATCTAAATGTACGTGGCAGCTGACCTGTCTTAGTAATAGTGATATGAAGTGATCTAACAAGGAAAGTCTGAGTGACAACACTCTTTTGCTTAACTGACTGGGAGGGAAAGTTGTAATATGAATAATGCTAGATTCTCCCATAACAAAATTCATTGAATGTTTGGACATGTGTCTACCATAGATGATAACATTCTTGGTCTGACTCACATCTTTTGTCACTATATAACTCCAAAACTTGTCCTTAAAGAAATGGATGCTTATAGGGACAATGCACTATTGTTTGACATTTAGTAATAACTCATCAACTTACCCTTTGAGTTCAGTATGCATGATAAGATCCATCTTATAGTGCGGTAAGTCGAGAAGACTAGCTCCTAGGGCTGATTTAATGGAGTGGTGGCTATCACGCGTTTGTGGTAACATGCCCGAGAGGTCTTCAGACAAGATATCATCAAACTCTACAGTCACGGGGGTGACTTCATGAAGAAACAGAGTACTGTCTTTGGAAAAGACATCAGTGAACTCTGTAGTCACTGACGTGACTTTGATAGGACTCGAAGTATTGGGTTCTTCAATATTACTACCCCTGATCTCTTTGTTAAATTTAGAGCCTTCTGGCTCTTCCACCTGATAAATGAACTCTTCAGAGTCAGACTCCGTATTTATTACATGCAGTTTATCAATGATAATTCTGAGTGGGCTTGGTGTCGGCAGTAGAGGAGGGAGGGGTTGACGATCAGAATAGACAACGACAGTAGGGTCGGCAATAAAGGAGGAAGGGACTTTAGATTTACAACAGATGGTTTCTTAACTTTAGTTACTTTGACTGGACTTGGACAGTTGACCGCAACATGCCCGTAACCTTGTCACTTGTTATACTGGATTACAGGACGACAAGAGGTGGACTTGAATGCCTTATCCAACCTAGTTATGCAACTCAAAATTTCATCTAGCTTTTGGAGTATTTTGGAGTTGGTATCCATATTGATAGTTCTACATGAAATGACACATTTCTAACGTCTATTTGATGCAACCTATCATATGCATGATTAAAATTTCTAGCTTAGAACGCAGCTCTGATACCAAACTGATGTAAAACAGTGTGTGTGCCGTATAGGGAATCAATGATATACTCGAACTCACTACGTTTCACCAAATAGAATGATTTTCGGCAGGAAAGTAATTCAAAACTAGCAGTGTTTGCAGATGAATTTAAAAAAGATTGTAAGTGTAGTTTAAAACATTTCTAATCTCAATTAAATCTACTTACAATACCTATATCATGCTGGCAAGTTCTAATCTCGATATCAATGATAAGCAATCACAGAATTTGTAGAATTACACATCTCACATATAGTGGGCAGCAGAAAATGCTGATAATATTTTAGAAATAAATAAAATTGATGCATAACTCAACAAATAATTAGATGTCTTTGAAACAAAACTCACACGTAAACAACTTCAGATCCCTTTTTGTACCTTTATCACTTGTGAAGCTTTCCTGAAGGTCTCTGATTGGATTGAAATCAAATATGAAGATGCTCCAACATGGTCCCGATATCACTTTTGGCTTCAAAGAGATCTTTTGAGGGTTGCTCCTGAATCACCTGATTAAAGAGTTGATGCGGAAATAAAATGAAGACCAGTGGAATACACGGAGTGTAGATAAAGCCGGGGTGATCGTTCGAATACACGATCTCAAAGAGTTTGTCGTAGTATTCCAAGAGAGATGAAACTGATTCAACTTCAGACATGAAGCATCACTGTTTTGAGTCAATGACGGGATGAGTAGGAGCTAGCTTGGTCTGAAATTGTAGCATAGAGGAGGTATTATTTATTGCCGTTGATGGTGGATGTGTTTGTGTTGATCTGGAGGTGGTGGCAAGTCGAGTGCTTGGACGGATCTGATTGGACTGTGAGCAGGAAGTTGAGTTGAACTAATGGTGACAAACTTGCATGGATGGTGACCGGGAGAGTCACTGTTGTAGATCCAAGTGGGCCTGATCTGGATGAAGGTTGATGGCGAAGCACTGGATCTGATTTGTGGAAGAGAAGAGATGGAGTTAGTGATGTTTGTTTGTTGTTGGCAGCATGTTGACAGGATGGTGATGTTTGGCTTCCATTGGCAGAATGTTGACAGTATAAGAAGTGGCTTGAATAGATGACAAGGAAAGGAAAATAGAAAGGAAGTAGTTGACATCACATAGGAATTAAAGGGAGAATGAGGAGCAGAGAGAAGAAGACAGAGTAAGAAATAGGCAAGTGATTTTTTCAATTTTCATTCATCATTCGTTGAGAACAGAGAAAGGGAGAGAGGAGACAGGGAGAGAAGCTTGCAGACGAGAGGAATTTTTTTTTTTCATATCATTCATCATCAAACATGTTACAACTGAGAGTATATATTACAAACACACAACTGAATAACTTCCCACTACAAGCCACAACTACCTACGCTACTCCATAACTACCCACTACTTCACAACTGAAATACAAGAAATACATCTATAATATAAGGAATATAATATAGTGAAATAAAACAAATAGATGAGTAGCCTTGTGCTCTGATGTCCCCATCCACTATAGCATAAGTCGTACGTTCCATAAAATTATAGTTATTGTAGTCAGTTTTTAGCCATATTTATTTATTTTTAATTAAACCTTGGGTTTTTCTGACAGCAAACCTTTGATAAGCATTGGTGAGAATTATATATTTATCTGGCTACAAGTATCCATCTGAGAAATTTACTCACTTAAATGAAAGGTTTCATAAAAACCATTAAAGAGTACCAAAGAAAAGAAGAATACGGACGGAGGCTAGTCAAGGAAATCCAGATGTACGAAAACCCTTCTTCAGTGGGAATTCTTAAACAAAACTCAAGTGCAGTGAAAAATCAAGGCAAAAGTACTAGGAAAAAGGACTAAAATTTAGTGTTAAAACAGATTTATTTCCTAAACCAGAAGGGTAAAAAGATCCCTTGCTTGCCTCCTTGAGCTACAATGGAGAGTACCATGGCACTACAGTTAACCTTTTCTCCAATCACCCTTCAAGTTTTTGAAAAGGACCATCTTTTCTCATCTATGTAGCATGGAAACTTTAAAGTGTGTCTTGTTCGTGTCCGCCATGTGTCGAACACCGACACTTGCAACACACTTGCCTGATACATATGAAGCACTCCAGATCTGTGTCAAATTTTTAAAAAATCACAAAATTGCATTTCAGAGTCATGTCACTTTTAAATAAAATCTAAAGATCATATATTGAAAAACTGTGAATAGTATGTTAGTAGAACATAAACACCGTATTAATTAAGGAACTGATTAGATTTCTTTAAGATTTTTTGTTTGATTTTGTTAATTTGATAGAAGTTATGGATTCATGTCATTGATGTTTTTTTTTTGCTTTACTTTTAATACATCTCATCCCAATCACTTTAGGTTTTAAAATATACTATATATAAACACACAATGATACCACCATGTCCCTGTATCCTACTTTTTAAGGATTTGTTGCGTGGCCATGTCCGTGTCTTGTTGTATTTGTGTCCCATGTCTGTGTCCATGTTGCATGTTGCATAGGAGCTCATGCTTGGACTTTCACGGTCAACCATATAATTTGGTCATTTCTTTAGTGAAAAATATATTAACTCTTAGTTGTGCCCCATAGCTGACTGTTTTCGCGGGGGCTTGGACGATGATTATGTGAACCATTTTGCAAAAGCCATAGAGCTATTTCAGTTCACCATGTACCTAAAATCCTGGAGCATTGGACTAAACAATTTTACAGTAATACATCTATAATAGATCAAGTAAAGAAGAGATTAACTTCTCTATTGGATGTGATAGATACTACTTACTGGCAAATCAATTTGATCACAATAACATTAGGCTGCATTTGGACATGGCAAAGACGTGCTTTAATGAAAATAATGTAGCAAGACCATGACTATATATTTTGTCACCAACATTTTTGATACATGCTGCTACTGTCGCAGGTCCTTGATTCGACGTCTTGACAAAATCAACCCAGAAAGGATGGATCATGAAGAGCAGCTTGCTTTTTGGATAAATATTCATAATGCTCTGGTGATGCATGTAAGTCTTGCAATTGTATATCACGTGGTCTTCCCTACCATTAAAATGTGCCAATTGTACTCTAAATTAAATTCTCACCATATCCCGTTGTCAATTTTATTTGACTACCAGGCACTTTTAGCTTATGGACTTCATCAGAATCAAATGAAAAGCTCCTTCTCAATACTGAAAGTGAGTACTTCACGAGTTCTCCTCACTTATTTCCCGGAAGCCCATCATTTCGAGTGAGCATTCTCTAACTTCACATTTATGATTCGTTTCCAGGCAGCATATAACATTGGTGGGCACTCAGTAAATGCTTATGTTATTCAAAGCTCGATACTTGGATGCCAATTCCATCGCCCCGCACTGGTGTGTCTTCCATCCTATCATCATTTTCTGATTTGATAACATAATTTTGTGCAAGTGATTACAATTTATTGATGGATTCTCTGTGATCAATTTGTTTTTCCAAAAGAAAGTTTACTTTCAACTTCTCTCATAACATGATTGCAGGGTGTACGCAGTCTATTATCACCATCAATGAAGTTCAAGAAGGGAAAGACAAACATCCATATGTACTTAAGAATCCCGAGCCACTTGCTCACTTTGCTCTTTGTCTAGGCGCCTATTCTGATCCTGCTGTAAGATTTGAAGCCGTTTTATTAAAATTTAAAGTATATAACTAACCAGTTTTTATTGCAAGCTTTTGGATTGGAATTGATGAGTATCTCTGACAGGTTCGAGTCTACACAGCCAAGAATATCTATCAAGATCTGAAGCTAGCAAAGAAGAGTTCATTCAATCTAATGTCTGGGTCCAAAAGGAAAGAAAGATCATCATGCCAAAGATATTGTGCTACTATGCCAGAGACACTCCTCTAGAATTGTCTGCCCTTGTAGAGATGGTCTCTGACTGCGTGTCAGAAGACCTACGAAAAAGCATCCGAGGATGTCTTCTTCGAAGAAAGCTCGATAAGTGTGTCGAGTGCTTGCCATACAAGTCATCTTTCAGATATCTTGTGCATAGAGATTTAGCCAAAAATTAGGAACTTAATTTCTTTTTTATATTTGTTATATATCAAAATGTGAGAGTGTGTCATCCTCAATCTTAGAGGAGTTATGAGGTACATTGCATCAAAGTCATCAATAAAGTTTTGTTTGTTCATATATATTGTTTATGTTGTTCGAATTTCAATTCCAGAGTACTGAAATATGACCAAAGGGTTACCAAAATGAATAGTTCAACCTAAATGTATAATAAAAGTAGAGAATATTGCCAAAACATAACCAAAGTTCAATTCTATGTGAATAATAAAAGTTTTATTGGGGTGTTCTGCCTGATATTCTCTCGACTTCATTACAGCTCCTGTGAGCGTTCTCAACCTTTTTGCACTCAGATCTGTTTTCAGGTTGAAGATTGAAAACTTCACTAGCTTCAAACATATCAAATTATGATGAGTTAACTGAAAACTGATGTATATTCAATAGGATCAAATAGTTACGGACTGGTAACCTAATTTCAGAAGGAATTGTCTTCACAGTTTGTGCACCCAACCTTAGAAAACTGAGAAAGAAATCAGAGATTTCTTAGTTATTTTCTTGTGAGATTCTTCGAACTGGAGTCAAGAGATTATCAAGATGAATCCATGTTGCTTCATATCTGCTTTAGCCAAAAGTCTCACCAAAAGCTTGCAAAATAACAATTTCCTCGAGCAAATATCACAGTTTAAGAGCACATACCATACACAAAATATTTATGCTACAATACATAAAACAAAATGCCTATCTAGAGCCACCAAACTTTGCAGACTGCATGCCAAAAGGCTCATCAGTAAGCTATCTACCAATGCCTTGCCTTGCTTTAAAGAAAGCTCTGTAACTGCGTAGAGCAATCACGATATACAAATAGACTACGGCTATAATGTACATAAAGACAAAGCAAAATTATTGGAACCTACTCTTCTTATTTATGGATGACAAATACCCAAATAGTACAATGTGGTATCATCAACAATCATAGAGAGGTTTTTATCAGTTACATTTCTAAGCTTTCACTAAATTCATTCGTGTCTTCCATGTACATACTATGTACTAGTATATTCATTCATGTCTTCCATGTACATACTATGTACTGGTATGTACTAGTATATTAAGCCTCCATAGTAACTTAATGTGTAGCTAAAAGGGACAGGGCTTCACCAGCTCGTGATCCTGAGGAGAGACGAAGCTTTCAATAGTCATCATAAGTGAAGGTTTTGTAGAGGCGCGGGTGTTCAGAGTCCACAAGTGCTGCTGGAGGTTCAACTTTGTCATCCTTTGGCGCCAGTAGGAACAATGCAATCGACACTCGTGCTGCTGCTTCCTTGCACTGCACCCGGTGCTTCACGTTGTGCAGCCTACCATTGCTCCAGGCCTTCAATGCGCACACAGATTTAGACTCTATAAAGTTGATAATCAACATAGAAAGGAGAGAGTAATTGAGTATTGAGTCTGAATAAATTGTAATCATGATAGAATAAGTCCTGATACCAAGTTAAATCAGTTGAATAAACAGAGAATTGTATGTATTATTGATGAGGGCAAAACCTCAATGTATAGCTTATAATTACATAAGGAAACCCCTACACCTAATACAATTAGTATTAATATAATCCATAATCTAATACTATTTTTAACAAGTTCGAATAAATTGTAATCATGGTGGAATAGAGTATGAGTTTGAATAACAGAAAAAACTACAGATAAAATGGTCAAGAATAAAAGTTGTAAATACCATTGCAACATCCCCCAGATTTACAAGAAAGGTTCCAGGAACTGGATCAACAGCGACAAATGAGCCTGACTTGTCCATAACGTCGAGCCCACCAACAGACTCATCTTCTTGGAGCACTGTGAGGAACCCCGAGTCCGTGTGGATCTGGACACCGGCAGAGCCGACAGTTTCCTCGGTGAAATTATACTTGTTTATCCTAAATTGGCAGGGCCACTCCTTGAAAGAGTAGCTACCCAAGCCCAAGCTCTCTGCTACCTTGCATGCTATGTCCACTATCAGCCCATGGAGCTTGGAAGCATAGGACCTGATTGTTTCTCTGAAAATTGCTCAGTTAAGCCAAATTACAGTCAGATACCTGTGCCAGTGTAAACATAAAATTATTTTTTCAAAAAGAAGTCGTCATCATATAAGATATAGAATTTCTCCCATCAAACTGGGTTGGGTTCGGATATAGAGCAATACTCCAAACTGAGAGGGCTCTAAGGAAAAACAACAGATTTTACGATTGGCTGTCAAGCTGACATCAACCATTGTGATCAGCCCCAAGATTCCTAAATCCCAAATTCTTGGCTAAGGAAATTGTAAGCAAGAGAAAGGGTTACCATAAAACATAGAATGCAAATTAGCTCTGAGAGACTTACTTAATTGATTGTGAAGTTTAATCTCAAGCATTCAAGAAGCAACTCTCCAAAATTTGCCAAAACAGAAAAACAAAGGTAGAAAAGAAAGATGATAATTTTTTTTAAGAGAAGAAAGATGACAAATTTCACTATTTATGGAAATCAATCATTTCAAAGACAATACAAGCCGAAGGGGCAAAATGAAACACACACCTGTATTCATATTTAAGAAATAACTTAAGTAGCATATAGGGCTATAATAACCATAATATGATATTGATGTGAATTTTATTACAATCATTATTTTTAATGCTAACGCTTAACTTTAAACCTAAGCAAAAATAATATTTTTGTATTTTTATTCATAGAAACTGCAAGACACTCATGTAAAAACAGAAGTACAAGATGATAGTAAAATGAAAGAGTGGAATTAAGGAGTGGGTATTTCAGTTGTCTACTTTATAGCTGGTGTGACATAAGACTCGGTGTATAAGCCCATGTGAATGAGATAGTAGGTCTATTTAGAGTTAGAACATGCTGATTATCTCATGAGCAAATAGACCACGTGACATCAACCCCAAGCATTAGAAGGGAACCCTGCATAGGCAAAAGTTGGCGAGGTAGTGTAGAAATCCAACAGTAAAAGACTCGTCATGAACGAACCCGAGGAGTGGAAAGAGAAGGGTATATAAGAAGGACCATGGTGAAGTAGTTATCTAAGAGAGATATCATTGGAAGCTAATATTTTCCGGTCATTTTTCTTTACCTCACACTAATATTCCAAATGTCATTCTTGATGTAAGCATATGGTTCAACATTAAGATCTCCAAGTGTCATAATCTTTCCTCATGTATAACTATATAATCGCTCTGGTACAGATAAATCATGTATTCCTCTAAGGTTATACTTTTCATTCTCACATTGACTTCATGAATGCTTAAACTAAGTACATTTGTCCGTCTCAAACTTGTGTGACTAAAATTTTGGGGTAATTGCTCGAATCCCCCCCAACGTTTTCAAGATTTTCACTGTCTCCCTTAACGCTTTTTTCGTCTCACTTAACCCCCCGCGGCCGTGAACTCACCCAACTATGTTAGAGTGCCTTTATTTACTTTTATTTATTGATTTTTTACCCTTCTTCTTTCTTGAGTTGTTGAAGTAATCCCAACCCATCACCACATCTTGAAACCACTATCATCGTCGTGACTCTAACCATCGCCTCTTGAAACCACCCATCACCATCGTGATCTCCACCTCAACCCATCACCTCCACTTACCTTTGCAACCTAGAAACCCTCAGCCACTTCGACCCCCTCTCCTCTCTCTTTTAAATTCTCTCTTCCTCCTCTAAATCTCAGGATTCACAAAGAACTCGAAACCAAAATCAAAATTGAAATCAAGAGAAATGAAATGGGAATAAAGAAGAAGACAACAATGTTAACGAACCCAACACAATCATGAAACCCTCATCCACATTCTCTCTCTGAAGTCCTTCCTTGGTTCTCCAAGCTCAAACCCTAACAAACCCAACAACAATAATTACACTCTCAAGCCAACCACCGCATTCACACCCACACCATCCCCCATCCCCAAACCCTTTTCACCGCCACCTCTGGCCCCCCACCCACCGACTCCGACATTGTCACCTCTCCATCAGTGACCACAACTCTCACCTGGCCCGCTCTCCCCCCCTAGCTGAAACAAAGATACTGCAACCCACTAAATACCCCCCTATATGACTTAAGGGTAAAATGGTCATTACACAAAACCAATATAACGAAGTTGGGTGAGACTGCGGCGAAAGGGGGTTTAAATGAGACAAAAAAATGTTAATGGGGGATAGTGAAAATCTTGAAAAGTTAGGGGGTTGCCAGCAATTACCCTAAAAACTTTTTGCTTAGGTTGATAAGATGTTCCTATGAAATTATTCTAGAAGAGAGACGCCAATTTCTGAAATTTGCAACATTCTTAGAAGAAATGATGGGTTATCTCTATTTGATTATGATTACAACACAATTGTAGATGTTCGAGAGAAAAGCATCCCATGCTATGGCATGGCCTATAAATAGGCCTCAAGCTTCAATGCAAGGGCAGAGGCCATTGAAATCTTCCCCTGCGTAGCTTCTTGGAAGGATGTTTGTGTGCTTATGATGAGGATTGCCAGCTTCAGTATAGTGAACCAGAGAGTGATGGCTAACTGATTGCAAGGATCTCTTGAGAAGAGATTGATCTAAATGTGCAGAGGTGGAGCAATACTCTTGTAGGCTACATGTTGGGGGCAGTTCTACAATCACTTGAAGGCATGTGTCACATGTTTGTGGAGGCCATCTTGCTCTCTTAAAATTCATTCAAGAGAAAATGGCCTTTTCTTGTTCAAATTTAGAATAGATGAGTGCTCAAGAATTTTGCAAGGAGGACCATGGCTTTTTGATGGCAGACTTGTCATACTAAAGAAGTGGTTAGCAAGTGTTGGACTTGATAGAGATCTCATATCTTTTGTCCCTGTGTGGGTAAGAATCCCTGTTCTTCACTTGAAAATTATGATCTCGTTCTATTTTAAGTAAAGTTGCTAGTGTTACTTGAGTTTTATTATTTCTTGATATAGTTACAGGCAAGTGGTGAACGCATTGTTTTAAATCTCGGCCGATATATCGGTATGTCGGCGAGATACCAGTATTTTATTCAAAACGATACAATAAGTGCAAAATTTTACCGAATATCGTTTTGAATTGATATGGGCTGATATATCGCCACGTGGTCAATATATCAGCCGTATCAGAGATGAAAATATCTGATATATCGCCATGTGACGCATTTGAGAAGCTTCTATAAACGCATTTGAATAGCTTCTACAAAAGTAAGTATCCCCTATGAGTCTATAACTTTAAACTTGTTTTAAACAGTTTCATATGATTTATATAGGAAATCAAATGTATATTCTTCATCTGGTATGATATTTGGTATTTAGTATCATATCGCGATATATCACCCGGGATCCGGTTAATAATTTTGTCAGTCGATGTATCACTGATATCCAATATTTAAAACACTGGGTGAACGGTTGGATTATGCCAAATTATTCGTTGAATTGAGTGTTGCAAAACCCCCTCCAAAGATTATTGATATACAGCTTGAAGATGGAGAAAAAATTCAACTACAAGTGGAGTATGAATGGATACCCCTCATTCACACAAATGTTCTAGTTTTGGGCATCTCACTTGTCAATGCCCTGTCAAAGAGAAGTGGGTGCCTAAAGAGGCTCATGTTGCAGAGGCTGGCATTGACTCTGATGGAGACACAATTGATGAAGAGATGGAGTCTTGTGATACTCACAAGACTAGTGGGCAGAATAGGGATGATGCTAGCTATTAGCAGTCTGTTCACCATCAGCAACATTTTGTAAACTCAGAAAAGGAAGAGTTCTGAATTCAACATGAGCAAGCCTCTAAGTCAGACAAGGGAGTTTGAATGTCTACTAGCATTAACAGTAGCATTATAATAGGGCAACAACACTTAGCTACCAACACATATCAATAAGTATAAATCAAGCACCCAAGTGCTGCATAAAAAACATTGAGTCAAAAGGAATATCTTTCAGGATGAAGAAAGGCCTCATATTCAAGCCAATAAAGGTAAAGGTATAGTCATACATGATACTGCTACAGATTTCCATGAGGAAAAGAGCTGATTCCATATCAGAACAAAGTGATGCTGGGTATAGTGAAAAAGATATATCAGAATGATGAGGACATCACGCAGTTCCCAGTTATCTTTTCATGCCTTAGCTTATTTAGAGGATTTTGTGTTTTGTTTATCTTGCTTTTAGTACCACATCGTCGTCCCCTTCCACAAACAGCAGCGACCCCTCGCCGGCTTGGATCTCCGCTGGCCTGCAGATCCACGCCAATAAGCCTCGCCGTCGATCATCCTCGCCGCCGCGACCTCGCTGGGCCGACGCCGACAAAGCTTCGTCCCCACCTCTGCCTGACGACGTCATCATCACCGATGTCCTCCAACGCCGCTGTCTCCATCTCCAACCAACCTCATCATCTCCAGTAACAACCGGATCGACGCCTCCGCCGTCGTTCGCCACCATCACCATCGGCGATCAACGCCGCCATCATCATCATCACCGAAGATCTCCAGACTCGCAGCCAATTCCTCCTCCCTGCCTCCGCCGGCCATTCCCCGTCATCATCCACGCCCGCCACCGCTGCAAACACCCCTCCGTCACTGTCGTCGTGCCTAGGGCCAGGCCCTAAGGGCAGATCGAAGGGAAGAAGAGGTGATCGGACTCGCCGGCGCTCCCCGATCCATGTCGTCCTCTCCCCAGGCTCGTCGGCACTCCCAGATCCACATCGTCCTCTCCCTAGGCTCGTCGAAGCTTCCGGAGACTCGATTCGACATCAGCGGAGCAGGATCGGCCCTCGCCGCCGTGTTTTGCCGTGTCGCGTCGCCGCCATCGTCAGATCCCCTCGCCGCTGCTGATGACTGTCCCAGATCTCGCCGGCGAAGCTTCAGCGACCTCCGCCAAACTCTGACCCACCTTCTCCGTCGCCAGAGCCGCCGCTCCAGTCGAAAGGAAAGATCTCCGCCACCGCCGCCGCTGTTGAGGACTCCTCCGAGCCCTAGCCCGAGGTCGATCGAGAAGGGAACAGGGTTGGGTTCTCCTTTAAAACTCAACCCGGATTCTTAATTGGGCTTGGGTTCAAACACTTAAGTGGTTGGGCCGGATCCAAACCCAACCGACCCATTCTAAACCCATTTGGGTTTTAAAGAGAATTCATAGCGGATTGCGGGTCCGGGTCTGGTCGGGTTGAGAGATTTGAACCCGAACTCGACCCGATACACTTAAAACGACATCAGCGCTGACGTCAGCAACTGGGTTATTTTACTGAGTTAACTCACCAGATCGTTCCTGACTCAGTCTAGAAACACAACAGCACTTCCAAAGGCCGTTCAGAGTTCGTTTCAAGTCCAAATCGAGCCATTTTCGTGGCAGCGGATTCGTGGAGAGCAACACTACAATCTACAGCCTTCATATTCTAGTTCAAGCTTTGGTTGTCTGTCAGGTTCAGCTCAGCAGATCGGCGCACCAGAGTTTGTTTCTGCCCCGATTAGAGCCCAATTTGCTCCATTCTCGAGGTGATATCCTAATTGACCTGAATCGTTAACTGTTAGTTACTTACAACTACTATATGGATTGCTATAATTTGTTGGTTGAAATGCTATTTGCTTCGATCTAGTAGTTGCATCAGTATTTATCATTTTTCATCATTTTAGGAATGCATCATTCTTTGCATTTAGAAGCTAAACTTTAGGGTATTTTTTTGTTTAGTGCATACATTTAATTTAATTGACTCTAGGATTCTCCACTGCATCTGCTTATTTGCTTGAGCTATCATGACTAATCAGCAGTATAGGGACCCCCACTTAGACCAGCTACACAATCTCCATCAGGATCATATGTCCGTTCATGATTACATTGTCATATTTAAGGAATTAACCCATCGTAGTGAAGTGATAGAGCACCCTTCTGAGACTCTAACTAGGTTTGTTTGGGATTTACGACCTAAAATAAAACGTGCTATGATTATTGGCCCCTATGACTTAGATACTGTTGAAGAGGCCTTTGATGTTGCATTAAGGTTCGACTTGACTTTCAAAACCCTAGTCAATGCTAAGGCCAGGTGTTCTAAATGTGAGGGATATGGACATTATGATTATCAGTGTCTTTCGGAGAGTCAACATGTTAGAATTGTGTCTAGTGATGAAGTTGACGTCTCGAACATTATTGAGGAAGTCCACGTTCCGTCAAATGCTGTTAGTATTTGAAGACACATCAGTTGGTGCCGACACACTGGTTATTGATGAAATTCACATATCTGATAGCGCCAATTAGGGGTGGCAATTGGGTCGGGTCGGGTCTAATTGGGTCGGGTCTTAAATGGGTCGACCCATAATCGGGCCGGGTCGACCCGACCCATTTATTTATATGGGTCAAAAATCCAAACCCAAACCCGACCCAGTATTATGTGGGTCGACCCGACCCGACCCATTTGACCCATTTAACTAAATGGGTCGGCCGGGTCGGGTCGACCCGTTAGCGGTAATGTTTTGTAGGAACTTGTTCTTGCATTCTATAAGTAGATGACAGTGGCATAATGTTGGTTTCAATAAGTTAAAATCATAAAATCATGTATATCAAATGCAATGCTTCTTATTCTCTGAAATAAAGGTGAAAGTATTAGTGGGATTGAGACAAACTCAGGGATTGTTTATGCAATATAATTTTGTTTATTTATGAGAATGTAGTTAAAATTAAGGGGCTTTAGGTTTTTCATAGAAGATTGTGCAATGTGTATGGTGTATTGGATTTTGATGAAGAAAGGATGGAGAGCTAAATTATGAAGTCCCTGAGCGGAAATGATAAATGATTCCCAAAAAAAAAATCTCTGAATCAAAGATATAAAAAGGTAAATGGGTCTTAGCGGGTCTTAGCGGGTTTGGTGGGTTTGGGTCGACCCGACCCATTTATTAATCGGGTCTGGTGGGTCGACCCGATTACGACCCAAACCGTATAGCTCAAACCCATACCCACTTACTCTGGGTCGGGTCGGGTCGGGTCTGGCGGGTCGGGTCTGAATTGCCCCCCCTAGCGCCAGTGATGATGGGAATGAGATAGTTGAGCCTACTACATTACATTTGCATGTTGCATATATTGATGATATCACTAGGCCGATAGCAATTTACAATGATACTCACAAATTTGCTACGTACCCGTATAGTACTTTGTAGGAATTTGCGGTTGATAATACGGTGATGGTTACGAGTCACTGTGAGGCTGTGAGGAAGTTGCCCGCTTGGCATAAAGACTTCGATAGGGCTCTGAAGAGCATTGCTTCCATTGCTTGCGAGTTGGATAGCCCATGGGATCCTGGTATTAGCTCCGTCTTCAACAGGGATGATGCGCCTTGGTCTACTCTCTATGTCTTGATCGAGCTGCCATCTTTTACAACTGACTCGTCACGGATACCAGCTCCACCTCCACCACCATGGTATCAACATGGTGTACCAGTGATGCTACTACGACCACCACCTTGGCCTTATTGAGATGCTTCGTGAAGAGAGTCCTCACTCGACAGGGTCGAGTTTCTCTCACCCCGAGGGAATTGATGAAGACATCACGCAGTTCCCAGTTATCTTTTCATGCCTTAGCTTATTTAGAGGATTTTGTGTTTTGTTTATCTTGCTTTTAGTACCACATCGGTTATATCCGAGGAGTTCACTTTGTAAGAGCCTATATAAAGAGGCTCAACTCAATGAATAAGGGATAATTGAATGATTAAAATTTTCTCAAATTATCTGGCTTAATTCTTGAGTTTATTTGCTCTCGAGTTTTGGGGTGAGAAGCCCGTGTAAGGGGTGGAAACCCAAAATCTTATCTTGTTCTCTCAAATTTTGGTTACGATTTGAAGGTGATTGCGATCCAGGTTGGTATTACATCACGGAAGGTACAAAGAAAATAGTAGCGGATAACCCAGAGTGACAGATTGAATTTGCAAATGCAAGGCCGTCAACTCAGTCAAAAAGAACACCAAGCAGCTCAGAATTATATTACTTTTCTGGATGCCCTAAAGGTACACATTCAAAACACAAATGAGTATTTTCTTATGAACTTGAAAGTGAGAAGGAATGCGAGGGAATTTCATTGCCTCAGAGTTCTTCATTGATTTAGATAGAATTTTGACAAATTGAAAGTTTATGATGTATCATGTGTTAATGCAAATATCTTTATGTCATTGGACAATCTTGACCAAATATAGAGTACCACTCTTTATGTTTGGTTTTAGAAAATCCATAACATAATGGAGTTTATGTATCAATTTTTTTAATAAAATTTACCTTTCAAGAAAACATAATTGTACATGGTAACTAATGCAATATAAATGTTTCACAAAATCTCTCGACACATTCACAGATTTATCATGCATAATACTCTCATAATCCATGAATTAAATGATTTTGTTAGTGTGCATGGTATCCCCCATCAAAGATCAAAAGCTTTTATTCTCTAGCCACTAAAAAGCATAGTACCCTATAAGTGACAAAATTTAGTGTTGAAGTCATGTTATTTTTATTTTTACGGGTTATTACTATCGGGAACTTGTCTTGAACCTTAATGTCTATAATTAACTATCTACTGTTTAAGTACCTTTTCTTCACTGAAGCTGAAGTGAAGTGCTTGTCCCACACACATAATCTGGCATCCCGCAGGTTAGTCTGGGGGGTTCAGGGGCAGAGCCCGACCTAAATTTTTTGGGTGCTGATTGAGTTCTATTTTTGTACCCTACTTGTTGAGGGGTATTCCGGGGATTCTATATTGGGAAACAACCCTAAGTTATAAAGGGTTTGTTCCAGCCGTTATTATGGTTCTTCAATCTGAGAATTCTATCATTCGAGAAAGCATTGAGATATACGGATATCTTCTGTATTGTGTAATCTCTCTTCTGTATAATATACTATCTATTGTTGCCCAAGGACGTAGGACTTGCTCTGAACCTCATTAAATCTATGTGTTTGCGTTTGTTCTTATCTCGTTTCTCTTTTATATCCTACCAAATTGGTATCAGAGCTGAGGGTGTTCAGTCGATCGAGAACAAGATAACGTCATATAACATCAAGATCGAGAAGTTCACCAGCAAGATTTGCTTCAGCGCCAGTCTCTGGCGTATCAAGATGCACGCCTTGTTGAAGCAGCAAGACCCTGGCTAGGAGAAGACCAGAGACGATGACTGAAGAGGAGTTCACAGATCAAGAGGAGAAGGCGCATGCGACAATCCAACTGTCTTGTCGATAAAATTCTTCGTGAAGTGGCAGATGAGGAGAAGCTATGGGTCGATGATTGAAGTTGGAGAATATGTACATGATGAATCTCTACAAACAAGTTGTATCTGAAACATCTTTTCTCTCTTCGTATGAAGTAAGGTATGCCCCTTAAAGAACATCTTGATGAATTGAATACTATTTTGATAGATCTCAAAAATATTAATTTTAAAATAGAAGATGAAGTTTCTGTCCTAATCCTTTATGTTCTTCACTGCCATCCTATGAGAATTTTGTGAACTCTTTCACTATGATACCATATCTCTTGAAGATGTCAGGTTTGCTCTATACTCTCGAGAACTTTGACAGAGGGTGTCCGGAATTATGTAGCATTGACATTTCTATTATGGAGCTGTTTGTCTCCGACACGACAAAGGGTGTCAGGAATTATGTAGCACTGACATTTCTATTATGGAGGACACGCGTGTCGGACACGCGTGTCGTGTATTTTTAACAAAGGGTATGATTATCCTGAGCAAGCAGGGATTGCTAGGAGGCCACAAGGTTGCGAATCTTGAATTCTATAAGTTTTGTATCTTCGGCAAACAACCCCAAAGTCAGTTCTGCAAGATAGTGCACTGAACTAAGATGACTCTTGATTACATCTATGGAGATGTCTTGGGCCCTTCTAGCGTTCCATCGAAAGATGGAGCTAGTATTTTCTACCTCTGGTTGATGATTATTCCATGAAGGTTTGAGTCTACATGCTAAAGCATAATAGTGATGTCTTCAAAACCTTCAAGTGATGGAAGGTTCTGGAGGAGAAACAAACTGAGAAAAAGGTAAAGTGTCTCCGCACTAAAAACGGTATGGAGTTTTGTTCGAATGAGTTTGAGGAGTTCTGTACAGATGAAGGCATCTCTAGGCATGGTATAGTCAGGGAAACCCCACAGCATAATAAAGTTGTAGAACGGATGAGCAGGACATCGTGGAGAAAGCTCGATGCATGCTTTATAATGCCAAATTGCCGAACAGTTTATGAGCTGAAGCAGTTAGCACGGTGGTTTATTTGGTGAATCGTTCTCCTACAACAACCATTGATTGCAAAACTCCGAATGAGGTATGGCCTGGTACACCTGTAGACTATTCTAATATTAGAATACTTGGTTGCCCTATATATTACAATTTTAGTGAGAAAATTAAATGTTAAGGCTAAAAAGGGAATTCTTTTTGGGTTGGTTATAGGGTCAAGGGTTATAGAATTTGGTCTCCTGAATCTAAATTGATACATAGCAAAGATGTTACTAATTGTATGATTCACCCAAGAAAGGAGTCTATCCCTATAGAAAAGAAAGTGATACCAGTAAAGAAGTGGATTTTTCCATGACTCCAAACATGAACCATGAGGATGGTTAAAATCAACAAAATCGCAAGGATGTGCATGAGCCGGACACGCAAGCAGCACCAAGAATAACCATACAGTATTGCCTCTAATCGAGCACGGAGACAGATCCGTCCTCAGAAATATGGTTTTGAAAACATGATAGAGTATGTACTCAGTGTAGCAGAGGAGGTGGAGACTTCAGAACCTACCATTTATCGAGAAGCTATCTCAGGTGTTGATTCCGCTCGACGCCATTATTGCTATGGGTGAGATGGAGTCTCTTCACAAGAATCAAATACGCGAACTTGTGAAGCTGCTGAAAGGAAGGAAGATTGTTGGCTGCAAATGGATCATCAAGAAGTCTAAAAGCACAAGCGCAGAGAAAACAAGGTACAAGGGCTTGTTTGGTTGCGAAAGGCTACAGTCAAAAAGACAAGAGTGAATTTTAATGAGATATTCTCTATTGTTGTGAGACATATGTCTATTCGGATGTTACTTGCTATGGTAGCACATCACGATCTAGAGCTAGAGCAACTCAACGTGAAGACGACTTTTATTCGTGAAGAGCTGGAGGAGGATATCTTGATGAGTCGGCCAGAGGGTTCGCTCTTCCAGGAAAGGAAGACAAGTTTGCATATTGCAAAAATTCTTATATTGGTTGAAGCAGTCTTTGAGGCAGTGATACAAGAGTTTTGACAGTTCATAATGGAGCATGGCTACAATAGGAGTCCACACAATAGTTGTGCTTATCATAGAAGGATCAAGTATGGCTTTTTCATCTACTTGCTCTTATATGTAGACAACATGCTCATTATATCTCGAGACATGGTGATATTTAGGAGTTGAAGATGGTTTTAGTGAGTTTAATATGAATGATCTTGCAGCAACTCACAAGATTTTAGGAATGGAGATACACAGGGAATGCACGCAGCAAAAGCTTTTCTTGCCACAGAAAAGCTACATTTCGAAGGTACTGGAGAGATTCAATATGTCACATGTAAAGCCTATGAGTACTCCATTAGTACCTTATTTTCGTCTTTCAGCTGATCTTGCACCTCAGTCAGAAGCAGAATCAGAGTATATGTCTCGAGTCCCGTATTTAGTGTCGTTGGGAGTTTGATGCACGCTATGGTGCGCACTAGGTCAGATATTGCATTTGCAGTTAGCGTGGTAAGCAGATACATGCATGGTACAGCCCAGAAGGAGGCACTGGGAAGCAGGAAAATAGATACTTCGGTATCTTAGAAGAACGACAGATGTTGGTCTTATTTACGAAGGAGGTGATATAATTTTAAATGTGACAGGTTATTCAAATTCAGATTATGACGGAAGATATTAGTGGAAGAAAATCATTGACTAGCTATGTCTTCACCTTAGCAGGTTCTGTCATCGGTTAGAAGGCTTCTTTACAGTCTTCAATTGCATTTATTTACCACGGAGGCAGAATATATAATACTGACGAGAACAGCTAAGAAATGTATAAGGTTAAAAGAGTTAGTTGATGATGTTGGGCTTCATGAGGAGAAAATTATAGTATTCTGTGACAGTCAGAGTATCGTATGTTTGTCAAAGGATCAGTATTTCATGACAAGACAAAACACATTAATGTGAGGTATCATTTCATCCGTACTAAAAAGAGGATTGAGGCGAAGAAGATTGGTACAACTGACAATCCAGTAGATACATTGACCAAGTTGGTTCGCGCTCGCACGTTCATGCATTTGCTTGGACTTTGCTCGGTTGACAGGAGAAGATAGCCCTTGAGTGGCATTTGGCAGCAACAGATTTCTGGCAGTTCCATTTTGAGTTTTATTTCTGATAGGATTTAATCTAAGGAGGGAGATTTTGTTGGGGCTGTTTTGAACCCTATCTTTATAATCATCCAACTACTATTTTAGAACCCTTCCTTTGTTGAAGCCAAAGCAAAGCGCTTGTCCCACACATAATTTGGTGTCACATAGGTTAGTTGAGGGTTCGGAGGCGGAGCCCTGACTTAAATCTTTGGGTGCTGATTAAGTTTTATTTTTGTATCCGTACTTGTTGAGAAGTACTATGGGGATTCTGTATTAGGAAACCACCCTAGGTTATAAAGGGTTTGTTTCAGCCGTCATTGGGGTTCTTTGATCCAAAAATTCTATCATCCGAGTGAGAAAGAGAGCGTTGAGATCTGCAAACCACTTATGTATTCTGTAATCTTTCTCTTTTGAATAGTGAAACTAATTGATGTCTGTGGACGTAAGATTTGCTCTGAACCTCATTAAATATGTATGTTTGCGTTTGTTCAGATCTTGATTTCTCCTTTATACTCTAACAATTACTATTGTACAGTTTCATGGGGTCCACCTCAACTGTTTTCTATCTATTCTGTTACAACATCCTCTACCTCTTTTGATAGCTAGTATGCATCGACATATGCATGGTGCTAAGTGTTGGGTCTAAAAAAAATGGCATCCAATTTCTCGAAGTCTAGCTGATTCTACTTTTCTAGTACATCCCTACACAAACATTAATTTTCATGGGATCCACATCCTTATTGTTTTTCTATTAAACAGAGATTTCCCCCAATGATGAATGACTTTTCTAAAGATACATTATTTGCCAAGTCCTTAACCTGTGCCTTGCTTAATCGAATTTCAAAGCATTGATTGCAAACCTAATTCTCACTTCCATGAGCTAAATCTTTTAAATTAATATTTGTGTAGAGCATATACTAGAAAAGCGGCATCCATTGGGCTTCTAGAAGGTCATTGTCTTAGACCCAAGGCTTAACACCATGCATATGTCGACGTGTATCAACTACTAAAAGAGATACAAGCACGACCCCCGTGAAACTAAACATAACTAATGGCCCCCGAAAATAAAATTAACATGACTTCAACACTTAATTTTATCACTCATAGGGTACTGTCTTTTTTAGTGATTAGAGAATATAATCTTTTGATTTTTGATGGGAGATATCATGTACACCAACAAAACCATCTAATTCATGAATTATAAGGATATCATCCACACCAAAACTGGTAATGTTTGTCTCGAGATCTCTATGAAACATTTAATGAGTCAGCCATCATGTAAAATTATGTGTTCTAATCATGATCAAATAGAGAAAATCTCTCTTGGGAATGTCACAATTTCAAAAATTGGCATCACTCATCCAAGAAATTTCAAATGAAAACCTTTTCAACATAAGGAAAATAATTTTAGTCATGAAAGTAGCTTTAGCCAAACCCAACCCGATTAATAATCAGTCAGGGACTCCAACCCAGACCTAGCCTAAAATATATTTCGGGCAACCCGAACCCAGCCTAACAATCCTGTTTGACCAAAATTAATGTTAGATATTCAATAAAAGTATTCTAGGTGTAGCTATGTCACAGTTCCACAATGGTTGGAATGATCCAAGGGGTTGGGTTTAAAGCTGAAGTCAGTGCTTTGCATCCTCTTATAGGCATTTATATAAGAAATAATAATTAAATTTGCAAATGGATATGTCTTATTCGGGTCAATTTGGGTCAGTCGGTTCAGCAATATAAACCCGACCTCATTAAATAATGGGTGAAGCGGTCTGACCTAATTTCACCCAAACCCGGTTGAGGGGTGATCCATATCGAAAACTCGAGTTAGGTTCGGGTTTGACCCCTCGGATCAAGACCCGATTGCCACCCCTAGATATGCATACCTTACTTGGAATTGGGCATAAGACATGGGCAAAGTGTCGAGATATGATGAAATTTCTAACAGAAGGAGATTTAAATCGTAGCATGGGAATGCATATTTTGTGTATAATTGCATTTCTAAACAAAGACTTGTGTGGGTGAAGTGCTTTGGAATAAAATAAATTAAACATTTAGTCTACGAAACGTTTAACTCACCTCGAGTTACATATGAAGAAGATAGTCATTTGCAATTCATAACATTAACATGGTCTAATGAAGAAACACTTGGATTGTTGGTAAGCATGTGACACGAAGAGTAACAAGGGACTCACACATTCAAGGCACACCACCAAGTACCAACCTCCTAGTGAGAGGAATTTCATGGTAGAACGATCCCACCTTTAAATTAAAAGAAAAGGAGTACATGGTCAAATAAATGGTGTTTCAACGCCTTATTCAAAAACATCCTCTTTTCATTCCTCAAGAGGTCGTTTACTCAAAAGTCAAACAGGACATATTACTCAAAAGTCAAACAGGACATAAAGGAGTAAAGTCATCCTATGGGACTAAAAGAAGCTATTCCACATGAGTGTTGTCACAGAGAATTGTCAATATCACAAATCAGTAGGAAGATATAGTAACGAACTTGGAAGAATGATGGCTCTCCGGCTAAATTTTGGACCATGGTCCGCGTCATTTTTTCGCTAGGAATGTGGATTTATTAATTTGACTAATAAATCTCACGTTGATTTAATCTTGATCTTTCCGCACTTCTTCTTATGACACTGCAACTGCTATTTTCTATCTTTCTTGGAAGAACAAACATATTGAGAGCTTAGCTCATGATATTTTATAACTATGATTTTTCTTGATATTATAAATTATAAAGAGTCCTATCATAGTGTGAAATGTCACCCAATACCAATATGTGCACTGGATATCAATTATATGATAAGGATATTGCTGATACAACTGAGACGAATGACTGATTATTGTTAACATTGGCATTTTTATACAAAAAACTTATAACCTTTTTTAATACTAATACCGAGATTTCAAACCTTGAGTTCTACATTGCTGAAAACTATAGCAAGAAACTACCCCATGTGAAGTTTATAGCTAGTTCCTACCTAAAACTTTCATTTTTCTGCATAAATACTTTATCACATACCCTAAACTGATTTCTTTATAGTTTTAGTAAATGATAAGAAATTAAATTGTATACCTTTATATACTTTCTCTACTTAGTGTGGTGTCATGAAATGGCCACATGATTACATGACGATGTTTGTAAGGAATAACCACCAGAAGCTACTTCAATGGAACAACAAATTTTGAGATGGCAGTTTGTTTCATGCAATTAAGCCTCAAAAGGGGAATAATATTCACTAATATTTTTCCCAATCAGCTGAGATTGCATAATTGCCTAAAAAATCATAATAATTTCGATTCAATTTCAGCGATTTTATTTTAATATCTCCCAGCAAAAATCTCAACAATTGTTAGCAATCTTCAAATTTAAGAAAAAATAAAATTGCAATATCTTACCTGTGATGGGGCGAGGCGTGCAGGCGGGCGCAGAAGGCGTCGACGTCGGCGGTGGAGGCTGCGTCATAGAGGCCGAAGGCCTCGTAGAGCGGGTTCTCCCTCGTGGGCCCCACGTACCCGCTGCCGCTGATGACGTCGGAGTTCTGGCGCTTGACGTCTTCGGGGAGGTCGAAGAGGGACCTGACGTCCGCCTTCGTCTCCGCCTGCAGCTCCGCCGGTATCCCATGGTTCACCACGCGGAAGCAGCCAATGCCCTCGCACGCCTCCAGCAGCTTCTCGTTCTCCGCCGGTAACTTCAACAGATCGATCACCGGGATCAGATCCCCCATCCTTTTCATTTTTTCTTGCTTTTCCTCAGAGTTCAGAGAGGACATCTATAATGGTCAGATTCTGATATGCACCAAGATCAGGTCACGTGTCTCGCCTCATCAGAAAACTAGGGGTGTCAAGTGGGCTGGCCCGGCCCGGCAACCCGCACGGACACGACCCAGGTTGGCCCAAGTCCGGCGCCACCCGGGTGGTACCTAGGCCCGACCAGGCCTGGGTTCGGCTCCCCTGGGCTGGACTCGGGTCTGGTTAGGGCGACCCATGGCCCGAGGCCGAGCCCGGCACGTACCGCTCGGGCCATGCCGCACCCACCACCACTGGCCGCTCCACCCCTCCCCCAGCCCTCCGCCACCGGCCGCTCCGCCTCTCCCCCTCATCCTCTCCAGCCCTTCCACCACTGGCTACGACCCTCTGCCCCTCGTCGCCCCCCACAAGTCATCCTCCACCGCTCCGTCCGCCCTCCGTCGCCGTCACTTTTCGGACCGCCGCCCCCTTCGCCCTCCACCCCCACGGCCCTAGAAATAGAATGTAAATTTTTTTTGTAAATCTCCAGTTTCAAACTCTAGACCTCAATCTAACTATACAAACGTGATGACCACTATCCCATACAACAGTTGTGTCAAATAAGGGAGATAAAACTATTTAATATTTGTTGAAATATTTCTTTTAAATTTACAAGGCCTGACCCGGGTCCGGGTTGCCCAGCTCACGGGCCGGACCCAGGTTCCATAAATAGAACCCGGGTCGGGTCAGGCTGTGCCGCCGCGTTTTGACCAGGCGGGGCGGGCCCTGCCCGCCTGCTGGCCCATCGTGTCTGGGCCGTGCCAGACCCGGCACGGCTCAGTTGACACCCCTATCAGGAACTCCCAAAACAGATAATAAGATGTGCCAGCGGAATATCTCTCCGAAGCATCATCACGTCGTTCCGAGTCACTCCTCTGTCCAAAGACTGAACCGTCCCGAGATTACTCCTTCTGAGTGCACCACCATCACGAGGTCGATTCCGCCAGTCCTAGGCAAGACAGAGGCAGAAACCAGCCTTCTTGATCATCGCATATATTCATGGAGATTGTTAGGCTAACAGATCATCTCTCGTTTCAAATGTGCAACAACTCATTTCCTACGCAGACTATTAAAAAAAATAGCAGAAATCTCTCCTGCAATCAAGGACACAATCCAGATCGTTATAAAGAAATCTCAATGTACAAATCATGTGATTATGAAAAATCTGTATGACTCACACTACTAATAATGAGCCTCTGGGTATTTATACACTGAAAGTTAGACATTGAAAGGAATCAGTCCAAACCCTCAACTGAAAAAGAATACACGATCGGTCGCTGATACTGCATATTTATTATCACATTCTTATATTTATTATAAAATAAACTCTGTTTTTAATCCTATTTGTTGTCTAATTTATATGCAGGCCTTTACTAAAGGAGAGGGAAGAGAAACGAGCCCAAAAACCCATCAAAATTTTGATTTAATTTAAAATTAATTCAAATCAAAGATCAGGGCAGATTAAGGCAAATCAGAGAAGATAAAACCAGTTGAACAAGCGATTAAAACAGATCTTCGCAAATCAATTGATTAAAGTCAAAGATCAAAGGAGGTTTCGACAAATCCAAAGCATAATTCTAAAAATCTAGCAAAAGATAAAAAGAGATCGAGAAACCAGAGATCTGCACTCCCCGTCGCGAAAATGTGGCCAAAGCCACATTTCTGTGGCTTTGTTAAAGTTATTTGGGAAGCGTTTGCTCCCTTATCTTCGTACGCTTTCTCCCATTTGATTTTTGCCTATAAATACTGGGTTTTCGGAGACTACAGGGAACGATCAAGCAGAGATATATTCTTAGGCTAGTTTTTCATTCTTTTTAGTGTAGGTTTTTATTTTTTCTTTAATGTAATTTTTACTTTTCTTTATATAATTGAGAGGAGAAACGAGTTTCATGGAGGAATGATAGCAAGGTTGGTACTGAGGGTGACACCGGTATAAGTAAGTCTTTTCTTTCATTGTTATTCGAATCGAATCGAAGTTTCTTTTTCTTGTTTACTCTTATTTTCGTTTACTTTTCTCTGATATATTTGTAATCCAAGTGAATTCGATAATCTCGAGACTGCTTCGGCATTGCGAGTGCCCTTGATACCTTATGGTGATAAACAACCATTCTTTTGCTAGTTTAGTTTGCCCTTTTATTCATAGTGTAGATCAGGAATGGGGAAGATCCTACACGCCATGCTTGATCGCCTTCAAAGACTAGGTAAGTTGCAGTGACGGATTCAAGATATATGAGCACTGAAGAGGTAAGTAAGAATTTTTAGTTTCTTTCTTTTAATTCTTTAGTTTAGATCACCACAATCTCCCAACTCTTTTATTCATTCTTTTTATTTCTTTCTTTAATTTAGTTTTCTATTTTTTAAAATCATCATCTCTTTCTATCTACCACTTTCACAATCTAACATAACTTTTTTTTTCTTTTCAAGAACTAAAAGAAGAACTTTAACTATTTTTATAACTTAAAAGAGAACTTAAAAAACGCTTCCATCACTAGTCCCTCCTTGTGGATCACGACCCGCATAACCACTCACTATAGCGTTAGTATTGTGTACTTGCACACTTCTATTATAAAGTTCTGAAATTTTGTATTTTTTGTGTGCAGGTTCCGACTCAATCAATACAAATTATTCCTTACTATATCAGATATTGTAAACAGAGTTTTAGCTCTGTGGCATGCACTTTTTAAAAATAGTGAATTCTCTCTCCCATCCCCATAGTTTTTCTCAAATTGGGTTTTCACGTAAAGTCTTGTGCCTTGCTTCCTCTCTGTAACGCCCTGATCCTGCGAATATGGAGACGCTACTGTGACGTACATACGCAGGGTGAAAATACCCTCACATACTTATGCTAAGCATCAGTACAGGTAAAAATCAGAGTGCAGAAGTATGGTGGTAATATACGCTCAATAAAATCATACAAGTACACTGTTATCATAAAGGTAATCTAATGTTACATGAATATTATATTACCAAGAGATACAAAAGTATGATAAGGGGATTTACTAAGCATGAACAATACAAAAGATGCTCCCGAGCAGCAAAAAGGCTCCTGGGAGCCGATCAAGAGGGGACTGAAGGAAAAAAACTACTGATAATCAACCGCTGATTCATCACGCTTCCGCTGCGCAAAAGAGGCTCCACTGGAGGGTCACCGTGGTCCAAGCTTCGGAATCTGGACATACAAGTCCAATGGGTTGTTAGAAAGCAACCCAACAAATACATAAAATGAATCCAAATGTCGTGCACAAGCAATCACACATGTATCGATAAACCCGAATTAGAAAAGCATATGTCAAAAACCATATCGTGAGTCCAGGTACACACAAGCATGCAATAAGACATCAAGTAAAGCAAATATGGGCAAAATAAGTTGTACAAACTTAGATTATGGATTTATGAGTTTAGTGCGTCGAGGGGATAATCCAAATAAGGAAACCCTCATATATATATACCTTACACCTCATGTCACCATCATCTGAATTTATACAACCCGAGTTGTCATGATATTACATTAGTATATTATAATAGTGATGTGATTCAAGCATACAAGTCAGGTGATTCAGTAACACAAGTGTCTCTATTGTATACAGGGTAGTGTACTGGGATTCAGGCATGCAAGTATAGTCCAGTAACCTAGAATATTAGGAGTAATTATTGAAACACAGGAATAGCATACAAGAGGCAGGCTAGATAACTTAATTATACAACAATAGTAATAATCAGTATCGATTGCTATTTGATTCATTCCCCTCCAGTGTCCTATACTAGTGGCAGTTTATACCGGAGTGTCCACTCTAGTAGAACACATCTCAAAACTAGAAAACCAATCCCTATTGGGATATACATGATTAGCACATATATCTAGTATCCACTCAGAATCATCTAAGTAGCAACAGCAAGAGTAGTCACTAAGAATGAGAATACCGATGAGTTCAAATTCAATCCACCTGTGTAACAGTCCCAGCTAGTAAGCATATGATTTGTCTGATAACTCTAATAACTCAAGTTCCCATTATTTTCTAAAAAAAAATTTTGGCAGCACCTCCCCTAAAATTTTCAATTTCTCATGATACAAGATATTATTTTCGGCTCACATTAGCCTACTTATATCAATTAGCAAACTCAGCCCACATGGGTTACTTATCTCAAATAACAATTTCAGCTCACACGACCAACTTAACAACGGATGTGAATATACACATCATAACCAGATTCACATTCTTATTACATACATTCACATCATGCCCTTGCCAAGGCAAACTTATGATTCGTAACATCAGCAGATTCGATTCCATACATAATATCACCAAGACGAACCTACCAGTTTAAGTTCCCAAAATATTACATGTACCATAAGTCCCCAGTTTCAATATATCACAAAAGACAAGATACATACAATAAATATCCCACATGCAAATAAGTTAGAATGGCAGCCAATAAGTATATATGTGAAGATAGCTAGCAAAAAAAATATAAAATATGGAAAGTGTTGTTCCTCCCATTACTAAATCCTTCGAGCTAAATCGGTCTCTTACCCTTATCCAAACCTAAAATAGGTGGAAAGAAAATAAAATGAGCTCGACAGCTCAATGAGTAAATCATGCTAAAAATTTGTTAAGTTCAGGATTTCATATGTCAATAAATTCTATGAAGGGTGATTTGCATTTTAAGTGGCTAATATGTGATGCAACTTTTTTCTTAAATTGTTTTACCTTGACTCCATAAATAATAATTTAGATGTCTCAACTACCATGAGTTTCATCATCCTATATACTATTAGAAAATGAGTTCACTATATGTATGTGCATGCGTGTGCGTGTGTGTGTGTCTACACCAACCAGTTAATAAGTTTATTAAGTCCTAATATTCTTAGTTTGACATACAATACCAAAGTGAGATAATGCTTGATAGCTCACGTCAGGTGAAATATTTATACATAGTTCGTAGAGTTTAGATTCAATTCATCGTCTTCCCCCTCCTACCGGCTCCCGTCCAGCCCCTTCCTCCATTTAGCATATTTTAAACATATATAGTTAAATCCTCGTCTTCCCCCTCCTACCGACTCCCACCCGGTCCCTTCCTCCATATAGGATATGTATACGCATATAATGATCAAATCTCTGTCTTTCCCGCATGCTGCCTCCCACCCAGCCCCTTTCTCCATATAGGATACGTGTGTGTGTGTGTGTCACAATTTCATCTCTGTCTCCCCCTCCTACCAGCTTCCGCTCAACCCCTTCCTCCATTTTTGCGCGCGCGCGCACACACACACACACACATATAGTTTATTGTTTATTATATGCTTCTTAAAAAGTAAAGAGTTACACTCACAAGTCATTCATACAATCGGTGCATGTCATGTTGAAATAAAACACATACTCAATAGCTTTACTCCACCAAGGAAAATCACATCGCACAATCATTAAATAATATATGTGTGAAAGTGTCGTTTCCTTTATATGATTATCCATGAACCCAATACTCGTGTGTAAGATGTTTCCCATTGAAGTATGCAACAACGATATGACATACATAATAACTTCATACTACCTATGGAGTCCCCAAATCGGAGCATGAGTCCGATACGTGTAACCAAAGTATTTTTTACTTAGAGAGTGCAATGATCATGAAACATACATATTAATCTCACTTACCATGCTAATTAGAGGAAAAACAGCAAATCATACATGATTCGACCCATCCTAAATTGTTTGTTGATTCCTTAACTGTTCTAATTCATGAATCATTACATGAAGTTGTTGGGCGTACTCACCTAGTTTTGACAATTTCTTTCTTCATCTCCAATTGTCCCAACTTCCGAATGATAATCCTAGTGATCAAAACATGGGGGTTCCATATTAGTATCTAAACTAACATAATTGAGGAGAAAAATTTTGGGTTTTGTCTCCATATTTACCTGCAAATTTTAGTCTTAAAACCCCATTTCTTTCAGAGATCTGGAGCCCTAATTATAAAATCTTTTGTGATGCATTTCTCCCCCTAGGATCACCGACTCCCCCTCGAGATCAGCCGAAGCCCTCACCCGCCTCTCCTCCGCCTCCCCGCGCGTGCAGCCCACGCTTGTGCAGCGGCCGCGACTGCTCTGCACGAGCGGCCGCGGATGTTGCGCGCGCGATAACCTCCCCTGCCAGCCTGGTGCTGGTAGGGGAAGGAAAAGAAAGCAAAAAAAAATAGAGAGAGGTTGGGTGAGATGGAGAGAAAGAAAAAGAGATTAAGAGAGGAAGAGGGTTTGGGTTCAGATTTTGGAGGGGAGAGTGTTCTAGGGCTGAAGGATGAAGATGAGGGGTTTTCTTTCCCCTTTAATTTTACCTTCATTTAACTATGAGATGCCACCTCACCCATTACTCTTTTCTAGGTACACCATCACCTTCCACCTCATTACACACTCCCCAAACTATCCTCATGTCTTTCCAACACAACAATGGTGTAATATAAAAAAGAATATATAGGAAAATTATTTAAATATGGCTATAAGAGTATAAGTGTATTTTATGGTGCATATACTCATGGGTAATAGTTGAGAATTTGTAGTGTTACTAGCCTTTACGCATACCCATATTAGCATAGACCTAGATACATTTGTATCTAGTTACATACATATATGTATAACGATTTCACTTTACTAGGCCCATGGCTAAACAAACCAATAACTATGATTAATTATAATTAATAAAAAATTCGGGTGTTACAGTTCTACCCCCCATAATGAAGTTTCGTTCTCGAAACTTGACGTACCTAGAAATAATTGTGGATAAGTCTACCGCATTTCTTCCTCCGGTTCTCAGGTAGTTTTTTTAATCTTCTGGCTACTCCACAATACCTTTACCAAAGAAATCATTTTATTCCTCAAATGTTTCTCCTTACGGTCAAGAATTTGCATTAGCTCCACCTTGTAAGGCAGATCTTCTTGGATTTGCAGTAGTGAGTATTCAAGGACTGACTGGGATCTGATATGTATTTTCTCAACTGTGATAAATGGGACACATTATATACTTTCTTAATTTCCAGTGGTAAGGCTAACCGATAGGCTAATGGTCCAATTCCCTCCAATATCTCAAAAGGTCCGACATACCGAGGGTCCAACTTGTTTCTTCTGCCAACGCGCATAACACCCTTCATTGGGGATACCTTCAGAAAAACTTTGTCCCCTTCAGCAAACTCAACGGTCTCCGACATTGGTCTACATATGTTTTTTGTCTGCTTTGGACTGCCTTCATTCTCTTCTTTTTTATCTGAATTTTCTCTGTAGTCCTCTGGATCATATCTGGTCCTAGTAACCTTCGATCTCTGATCTCTTCCCAACAGATTGAGGATCTACACCTCCTCCCAACAAAGCATCGAACGGTGGCATTCCCATAATTGACTGGTAGCTGTTGTTATATACAAATTTTACTAACGGTAGGTATTTCTCTCAGTTGCCCCCAAAATCCAATGTACATGCCCTCAGCATATCCTCTAATATCTGAATAGTTTTTTCTGATTACCCATCAGTCTGCGGGTGTGCCACGGTACTAGGGTGTAGCTTAGTGTCCAGAGCTTTGGATAGACTGACCTAAAGCCTTGACTGAAACCAAGGATCTCGATCTGACACGATCATCTCAGGAATTCCATGAATCCTGATTATCTTCTGGAGATAAACTTGCGCTAACTAACCCATCGAGTAATTTACTTGAATGGGTAAGAAGTGCGCGGACTTTGTGAGTCGATCAACTATCACCCATATGGCATTATGACCTTGAGGGGATTTAGGAAGTCCTGTCACAAAATCCAAGGTAATGTGACTCCATTTCCATTTGGGGACTTGTAATGGCATTAGCAGCCCCGAGGGTTTCTTATGTTCATCTTTAACTTGTTGGGATATTAAGCATTTTTGTACGAACCTGGATATGTCATCTTTCATCCCTTCCCACCAATACTTTGATCGCAGATCTTGATACATCTTGGTTGCTCCGGGGTGTGCTGTGTAAGGGGTGCATGAGCTTCCATCATGAATTGCTCTTTGAGTTCGTGGTCTAGTGGTATACATACTCGGCTCTCCTTCTTCAGTAAACCTCTATCAATGGAAAAATCTTGAGTTTCACCTCTTTGTATCTTCTCGAAATTCTCAGCTATCTAATTATCCTTCTGTTGTGCCTCTTTGATCTTATCATAAAGATCAAATCCAATTCTGACTTGATTCATGTGACTGGTTCTCATCATGGGTTCCTTTATTTGAACTCATATCTGCATCTTCTCTATTTCTTTTCGCAAACTGGTCTGTTGAGTTAACAATGCAGCTAAAGATCCTGATTTTCAACTAAGAGCATCTGCCACTGTATTGACTTTTTCAGAATGATAATGAATGGTCAAATCATAATCTTTCATTAGTTCCAACCATCTTCTTTGATACATATTTAATTCTTTTTGAGTAAATATGCACTTCAAGCTCTTATGATCTGTATATATTTCATTAAACACACCACATAGATAATGTCGCCATATCTTCAAGGCAAATATAACTGCATCCAGCTCTAAGTCATGTGTCGAATAATTCTTCTCATGGTTTTTAAGTTGTCTGGAGGCATATGCAATTACCTTACCATGCTGCATCAATACACAACCTAGCCCCGATTTTCATGCATCATTATATATAACGTATCCTTCAGTCCCAGAGGGCTTGGCTAGGAATGGAGCTGAAGTAAGTTTATTCTTCAATTATTGAAAACTTTTCTTCTGACTTTCTTCCCAATGAAATTTGAGATTTTTCTTGATTAACTGTGATAATGGTATTGCTATTCTAAAAAATCCTTCTACAAATCTCTGATAATACCCAACCAACCCTAAGAAGCTCTGCACTTTCATGACATTGGTGGGTCGAGGCCAATCCTTAATTACTTCTATCTTTGTAGGATCTACTGATATTCCTTCTTAGTAATAATGTGACCGAGAAATTCAACTTTTTCCAGTCAGAATTCAAACTTCTTGAATTTTGCATAAAGTTTCTTTTCCTTCAACAATCGTAAAATTATCCTCAAATGTTTTTCATATTCTTCTGTGCTTCCTGAGTAAATTAGTATATCATCAATAAACAACACCACAAATTGGTCTAAGTATGACTAAAAGATTCTATTCATCAAATCTATAAATGCTGCTGGGCGTTGGTCAACCCAAATAGCATTACTAGAAATTCATAGTGTCTATATCTGGTTCTAAAGGTTGTTACTGGCACCTTGAAGTTGATCAAAAAGATTTTGATCTTCGGGAGTGGATATCGATTCTTGATAGTGACTTTGTTCAATTTACGATAATCTATACACAGTCTTATGCTTTCATCTTTTTTCTTTACGAATAACACAGGCGCTCCCTAGGGTGATACACTCGGTCGAATAAATCCCAGGTCTAATAACTCTTGTAATTGCTCTTCAATTCTTTCATCTCCGCTGGTGTCATTCTATAGGGAGCCTTCAATATAAGTCTTGTTCTGGGTAGGAGATCAATAGAGAATTCTACCTCCCTATCAAGGGTAAGCCTGGTAAGTCTTTGGGGAACACATCAAGATACTTCCTTACAACTGCTATGTCTTCTATTCTTACCTCCTCATTTTTCTTATCTATTAATGATGCAAAAATCCTCGGCACCCATTCCGCAATAAATTGGTGGCTTTAAAGCTGAAATCACTGGGATACTTACTTTATTCTTCGTCCCTTCATACACATATTCCGGGGCCCTTGTCATTTTAAAGATTATCTTCTTTTGATAACAGTCTACATGTGCATGATATGTCAATAACCAATCTATTCCTAGGATAATGTTATATTCCATCTCTCCTAGCTTAATCAGATCTGCATGTGTTTTTATTTCTCCTATGGTAATTTCGCATCCTTTGTAGTATACATCAGTGGTCAATTTTGTGCCTACCGGAGTGGACACCACTAGTTGGAGACTCAAAAGTTTAGATTTCTTATTAATTTTTGTGGCAAAAGACGAAGAAATGAACGAGTATGTAGCACTGAAATCAAATAATACTCGAACCATTTTTTCAGATAAGCAAATAGTACCTTCAACCACTGTGATAGACGCTCGGACCTCCTGCTGAATCAAAGCATTCATTCTTCCTGGGGTCCTGGGTTGTCGCACTGAAACCTGCGTTATGGCTGTCAAGTTGTGTTGGCAGGTCGCCGAAAGGCCCCCGATGGTCCGGTTATCGGGGCAATGCCCGAGGTCTGCCTACCTATTCCCCTACTTGCGCCGGGATGCCCGCGTAGTGCTGGACAATCCTTTCTCATAAGGCCCAATTTGTTGCAGGTGAAACATTGCTTGCTTGTTAAGCAGTTACCAGTATGATTGTGATTGCATCTAGGACAACATATATTTCTCGCAGAATTGTAACGCGGAATAGATGCATGTGGCGAGTTTTGAAAAGACCCTGCATTTCTAGGCCACAAGTCTATCATTGTCCTTTGGGTTGGTGTTGTAGAAGGTCCAATATTCTTGGTACATTGAGATATCAGAAATGTTTGGCGGAAGGTGACTTCTTAGCTCTTATATCTTGATTTTCTTGCTTGTCCCTTTTAATTTTTAACGCTTTCTCCACACCCTGCCTATAAATTTGTAATTGAAATGAAACTAGTTGGCTTCTGATTTCTGGCCTCAAACCCCTGACAAACTTTTCTGTCTTGTCCTCTCCTTCAGATACCAACTTACCGGCATATCTCGATAAGAGTAAACTTGACTTCATACTGACTCACTGTCATTTGATTCTGTTTCAATTCTTGAAATTTCAATGCAAGCTTGTCCCTTACTACTCCTAGTATATACTTTTCATTAAACTTTTTGACTAGGAAATTTCAAGAAATTTCTTCCCCCAAGGACTTAGCTCCAGTTTTAACCATCTCCCACCAATGTTTTGCCTCTCCTTGAAACATAAAAGAGGTAAAAGATACTCATTGATCTTCAATGCATTCCATAACATCTAGTATTTTTTTAATTTGACGAAACTACTCCTCTGCTTGTATTGGATCCACTCCTCCTTTAAATGCCGGCGGGTTCAACTTCTGAAATTGTTCTAGAGCCCTGCATGGATTGTTTATTGTCGCCAGCTGCACCAACCAATCTGGCATTCTATCAGGGACTCTTTGTTGGCATTGAGTTGGTCCACCATGACCTCGTGGTTGGTCAGAGGATGGACCTCCCGGCCATACGTGCGGTGGGGCATTACCTTCAGAATTGGTATCCGGTGGAGAAAAATTCAAGCCATCAATACCTAAAAGAATAACCAGTTCTCATTATCGACAATGCTCATATTATAAAGAAAGTTTCATATACAAAATACCACTTCTATTTATAACTTCAAAATTTTTCTGTAACATAATTTGCATTGTCATGCTTACATTCCTACAAAAGATACAAGTGTATATAATAAGACACATCATTTTCACGCATTTCTTTTACAAACATACAAAATCCTTTCTCCCCAAAAGCTCTAAATATGCGAGCCAAGACATCCCTCCCCAAAATACTATATACTAAAATCTCCTTCATGGAGTGGCATTCGAATCAGTGAAGTTTTCATCCTTACTATCTCCTACTGATACTTTCCCCTGTGGACTTCTTCCTCCAATCTTCTTCTGGATCCTCTTCCTCGTTATCTTCTTCTGGATACTCTTCCTCGGGGTCTTCTTCTTCGAGATCCACTTCTTTCATTATAACGTCATCCTCACACCTCCAGTACTCGTGGTCATCATATAAACCCATATCTTCGGCCCAGGTAGAATTTTACCAAATTCCTCCAATAAATATCTTCCCTTAGGGTTCTAATTCATCAGTGGGTACGACTCCCTGAACCTCAGTCACTGACATATTTCTTAGAGCACTTTCAGCATTACTGATTGTATCCTTATTGTTATGTCCTACTGGTCTCATCGTATCGACACTGTCCTTAGGGCCAATAAAGATAGTCCCGGATCAGTTTCATCTGATTCGTAATCCCAATCCATGCTATTTGCAAGCTAACTCAGAAAGTCTGTCCCTGAGCTATCGAATGATAATCCTGTCATATCAGAATCTCCCATCTGTAGAAGTAAAAAATTTCATATTAGATCACTTATCTTTTCAAATCCTTGAAACATGATAGATTGCATAGATAACAAGAAATAAAGAACTTGCAATTATCTTACGTCACACTCAAATTCTCTAGATTTAATGTTGGACTCAGGTGTCTTTTCCTATTGAATTCCTCTGACTTGTCTGATATTTTAGTTGCTCCCCAATCTCAGTGTCTCATATCACTGGAGATCCATACAAAAGGCCCACACCCCCGTAGGACCATTCGAACTAGATTATGCGGGTACTCGAATTAGAATATAGGGGAACAGTTATATATCATACATTTCAGGGTTAATCATTCACCTAAGGATCCACTATCTTTCTATACTACCCATATTAATTTCACCAACATATATACAATTTACATATAACTATACAACCAATTCGTACCCACTACACCTATCTAGACTAAATACCTCACTCTGATACCAATTGTAATGGTCCCAGCTATTAAACATATGGTTTGTCTGATAACTCCGATAACAAGTTCCCTTTATTTCACAATTTTTTTTGGGCAGCACCTCCCTAAAATTTTCAATTTCTCATGATACAAGACATTACTTTCGGCTCACATCGGCCTACTTATATCAATTAGCAAAATCAGCCCACACAACTTACTTATCTCAAATAACAATTTCAGCTCACACGGCCTACTTAACAACGGATGTAAATATATGCATCATAACTAGAATTCACATTCTTATTACATACATTCACATCATGCCCCCGCCAAGGCAAACTTATGATTCGTAACATCAGCAGATTCGATTCCATACATAATATCACCAAGACGAACCTACCAGTTTAAGTTCCCAAAATATTACATGTACCATAAGTCCCCAGTTTCAATATATCACAAAAGACAAGATACATACAATAAGTATCCCACATGCAAATCAGTTAGAATGGTAGCCAATAAGCATATATGTGAAGATAGATAGCAAAAAAAAATATAATGTGAAAAGTATGTTGTTCCTCCCATTGCTAAATCCTTCGAGCTAAATCGGTCTCTTACCCTTATCCAAACCTTAAATAGGTGGAAAGAAAATAAAATGAGCTCGACAGCTCAATGAATAAACCATGCTAAAGATTTGTTAAGTTCAAGATTTCATATGTCAATAAATTTTATGAAGGGTGATTTGCATTTTAAGTGGCTAATATGTGATAGAACTTCTTCCTTAAATTGTTTTACCTTAGATTCCATAAATAATAACTTAGATGTCTCAACTACCATGAGTTTCATCATCCTGTATATCATTACAAAATGAGTTCACTACATGTATGTGTATGCGTATGTGTGTGTATATCTACACCAATCGATTAATAACTTTATTAAGTTGTAATATTCTTGGTTTGACATATTATACCAAAGTGAGACAATGCTTGATAGTTCACGTTAGGTGAAGTATTTATACATAGTTCGTGGAGTTTAGATTCAATTCATCGCCTTCCCCTCCTACCGGCTCATGTCCGGCCCCTTCCTCCATTTAGCATATGTGTAAATATATATAGTTAAATCCCCTTCTTCCTCCTCCTATCGGCTCCCGCCCGGCCCCTTCCTCCATGAGGATACATATATGCATATAATGTTTAAATATCCGTCTTCCCTCTCCTGCAGGCTTTCGCCCGGCCCCTACCTCTATATAGGATACGTATTACCCAATATCTAATTTTAATTTTATCTCAAATTCAAATCCTAACAAAATTATATCTAATTCTAACTTACCCAAATCTACATCCTATTTTCAAAATCACAATCTCAACTAATTCTATTTCAAAATAAAATCCTAACTAATCTTTAATTTATTTTAATCCTTATCCTATCAACTAAATCCTAAACCTTAACTATGTAATTCTATATCTTAACTGCCAAATCACTAACCCTATATATCTCTCTCCCCCTATATTTAATCATATCTAATCCTATCCAGCAAATCTAAATCTTAACCAACCCAATCCTCTTATATCCTAACTTTTAAATTCTATAGTTATTATAATTAAATAAAAATCTTAATTAACCTAATCTCTCATTATCTCTTAATCCTAACCATCTAATCTTAAATTATCCTAATCCTAACATTATAATCATAACCAATTAACATCTCTTATATAAACATCTAATCCTAAACCAAAATCCTAACCTAATATTCTCCTCCTTCCTTTGCTGGCAGCCCCAACCCACCATACGGCCTCCTCTTTCTTCTATAGCGAGACCCTGACGGCAACTCGCGACACCTGGACATCCTCGCGACCTCTGCCTCTTCTGTTGTTGAACTCTCCATGGCTGGCTGTGAGTTTCTCCCACTCCGCGACTTCTGCCTCCTCCAGTTTGCTCTGCCACAGCCTTCTTCTGGCCATGTCTCCTCCTGCATCGTGAATGTGCCCTATCTCCTCTCTATTTCTATGTTATTATGTACGTATTTATGCATGTGTCATTTGTGATTGGGTGTGCATAAATTATTATGTGATGATATATTTGTGGATATGTGTTACGTGTGCATGAAAGTGTGCATGTTTGTTGTATTTGTTTTTGTAAGAGTGTGTATGTATGTATGTATGTATAAATGTATGCATGATTATAAGCGTGCGAGTGTTATGTATGCCTGGGTGTATGCATGATTATGTGTGTGTATGTATATACTCGTATATATATATGTATAGGAGTGTGTACATGTACATTTATTTGTACGTATGGCTATATGCGTTTGGTTATATGTTACAGCGATGCATACCTGTTCGTGCACTCCGAACCCGGTAAGCGAAGACCCAGACCTAATTTGAATTTATGTTTGTTATGGACCCGATACGCTGGCGATTCAAAAACTGACCCATAAAATGATCCGGAGATTCATACCAGTTCGTACAATGGAAACCAGACGGTGATTCGACTCTAAAATCGCGTTATTTTATGTGAGTGTTTGCTTATTGGTCTATTTTAATTTCAGCATTTATCTTAATGTTTCATGCGTATGTATATATTATTCTGTATTATTCTGTTCATGTCGGTCACTATTATTACATTATGATGCTATGATTTTTTTTATTGATATATTGTTACTCTGTTACCAACTGTGTTGCCGATTCGTTCTATTATTCCAGGCAGATAAGTATTAGTCTTGATCCTCCTTATTAGGAATATCCAAATGAGAATTTAATTATAAAGTTGAAGAATAATTAATGAGATTGCCTCATTGATAGATTGGAGCAGTGGACTATATTAGGGTGAGACTTGATCTGGTGATGAAGAATGAAATTAATATATTGTTGATGTGTGTGTATGCAGAGTTAGTATCTTAGTACTGAGATTTGGTGACTCACTTTATCGATGGGTAATATTATTTGATTTATTAGATCTGTTGATGCTTAAATTTATTATTGGACTTTTATTGTAGTGGAGATTGACTTAAGAACGAGTATAGACTAGATTAATATGAATTAATAGAGCACATGGCTATATAGTGGATTCAATAACCTGTTACTGAGATATTCTTGTCTTATAATTTCATTATAGATTGTTTACTATTTTAGATTCAGGATTATTTGTGGTATATCTTTGACTATGACTTGACTGGACCTAGTGATTAGCCTAGTTCATATTTGTGAATGAGTGGTACATTTCATGTAAAGTTTTATGAGGCAATTGTTTGGTGATTATTTAAATAGAAATCTTTTTAAATATTAAGGACTGATAGAATATGATGCTATTCTATTAGAAGACTGAATCTACCTTAATGCTTGAAACTATGTATGGACTTATTTAGATTTGGAGTTGACCTGAGATGTATATTCTTTATGTTGGATATTGTGATTGACCTTGAATAGAAGTGAGAACGTGTGATGATCTTGATCGATGGTCTTACTGTTATTCGATAGTGAGGATATGACTAGACATAGTTGACTGTGTATGCGAGACTCTGATATACTGGGGACTAGAAGATGGATATACTGATAATATAAAAAATTAGAGTAAACCGAAAGGAATGAGATAGCTGGTTATTGATTTATTGAGATGATGGTTTACCATATCAGATACTTTGACATGGATCGATACTTGATGTTCATGATGATTGTATTGGGACTATTGGTTGATGGATCAGTTACTATTGTATCTTAGTGCAGATGAATGAGATATTGATCAGTTTCAGATGAGATTATCTATTGAGTAGTATCCGGGTTTGTTATTGTATTCATGTTATTGAAAGTTACTGGGAAAATATTGTGAAACTGTAATACATGTATTGTTCAATTGTTCTACCATTTACACGGTAATATTATTTACATTGTTATTGTTTCCATTATTGATATTGTTACTGTCATCGTATTGTCCTAGTAATCAAAATAATATGGATAATGATTGATCTAAATAATAATATAAAAAGACAACTTACACTGAGATTGAAAAAATTGATGGAGGAGACAACGTCTGTATTTTGAGTGGACCTAAAATATAGGTTACGCAGCCGAGATACGGTTCCACTGTAGGATTTCGGAAGATGACTGACATCCCATCTGTTTATTATTTCATAGTGTTATTGTGAGTATTGTTCCACAGTGTTGCGAGTATTGTTATTGTTATTGACTACCTACCGGTAGGATCTGCTTCAACGCTAGGTGATTGAGCCGGCGTTCTGAGTATGTATGGAATCCACCTAAAGTATGGACAATGTCTCTTCTATTGATTTCAATAACTTAGGACCCTAATTGACCCGTGTAGTAGGCGTAATATGAGATGTGTCTATCAGATGTGACAATTGGTGTTCGCTGACATAATTGATAACAAAACTGAAATATTATATTGATATTACAAACTGAACATGGTATAATTGATAACAAAACTGAAATCCTATATTGACATTACAGACTGAACATAGATATGTACATGTTATGATAGACACCTGATTGTACACTGGATCCTAGCGTGACTTATTCTTCCCATATAATATAAAGACTATGATAGACACCTGACCTGATTTGACATTTGATTTTTTTATTGACTGACTTTATTGCTCTCTGTTCATATTTTATATGTTATATCTGTCTTATTCTAGTACTGTTTATCATTATATACACACTGTTTATATGCACGAGCACTTTTTTTTCTTACATATTCATTAAGTCGCATCTTGACGACCCTGTATTTGCACGTCCAGGTACTGGATATTTCATGTTATTGATCAGATGTTCGATTGAGACCGGACATCTTACGAGGAGCTAGAGTTTTCCTCTATCCACGCTGGTATTATTGTCTTTCTTTTCATTCCTATTGATCTGTAGTTTCCCCGATCCTCTATACTTTGCTATCAGTCGTTATTCCTTTTATGTATTCATGTGATATCATGTGTGGGCATTCATATGTAGTATTGCAATGATATTGATAGACTTTTTATAGCATGTTCAGGCTAATTTAGGCTTAGCGTATATGCATTGAGTACTTTTCTCGCATATATATGTCACCGACTCTCATTGTAACTCCGTTCTCACGTATTTTGAGAAGTGGGGTGTGATAACAAGAGTGTTTTCTGGAAGTTACCATATATTCTATATTATCTATACTAGGAATATTTTAAAACTTTCTATCTGTCCATTTTGATCTTTTTTCAAAAAATTTTCATTGTCATACTAAAACTTTATATTTGAAATAAGGCTATTTAACTAATTAAAAATACTCTCATTTAAAATCACTCAAAGTAAATATTAATCTCTATCCTTAATTCTCATTTCAAACCACTTTCTAACCAGTTACTCTTTGTGTATATTTGATGCTATCCAAAACAATCTCTTTCCCTTTCCATCTAAAACCTCTTAAAATAAATATTTATCTCTATTTTTTATCCTAAAAATTAGTCTCTCTATCTCTTTCCTCAATCTTAAAGTCTTTTAAACTAAATAATTATCTCTTTTTATTCAAAATTACTTTTTCACTAATTAAAATTCATATTAGTTTTTAGTTAACACATAGATAAATTTAAATTACCCAAAATAATTTTTAATAAATATATAATGGCATAAACATAGCTAAATTTATAATTGAAATCAAAGGAACATTTTTTTAAAGAAAAACGCCATAACTATATAAGTAAGTTAATTTCAAAAAAATTATGTTTAATTAAATTTCAAGAAAGAAGAAAAAAAGTAAATATCTATTTGTGATAATTTTTTATTTTTTATATTTCTTTTAGATAAGTTATATGTCATTTTAAATTTATATAAGCATTAATTCAACATCGGTTTTGTTACTAAATAATTTTGATAAAATATATAACATAATAATTTATATTAAATAATTTTGATTATTTAATGATATTAATATCACAAATACATAATGACATTTAATATTATTATTTTTTAAGAAAAATTTTGTTATAGCCACATACTTTCCTTCATAATTAGGAAAAAAAACTCAACCTTCATTTTTATTTGCTACATTCTTATCCACGTCAGTATAAATTGATTCCTCCCAACCACCACTTTTTTATAAATTTTCATTTCCACTTTTACTTTTACACATCGCCCCCGATGTTGGCCTTCCTCAACCCTGATCCTATGTTGAGTAATTCGCGGATCGACCTACACGATCAAGTCGTCATAGGGGTTGGAAGGGGCAGGGAACTCCCTATCGGGGGTCTCAGGGGGTGGAGCTCCCAAATCAATTTTAGGATCGACCTTTTTGCGGATCTCGTTTGATCGTGCTAGCGATGAGTTTTATTTGTATTTGTGATCAATATTGTTCTTAGATCTGAAAAGCATTGTGCATCATTCAATATTGGTGAATGAAAGTCTGCTGATGACGACAAAGCTAATATGAGAATTGTGACTCATGATCACAGTCCTCTGTGAGGACTGCGACCATTATTAGAAGACTGCGATTACGGTCGTATTCTTTTTATTAATTGAAAATTAGGGCATTTTGCGTGGACTGCGATCATTGTCCCAGTCTCAGTGAGAAATTGTGTTTTAGTGAGGATCGCAGTCCTAATAAAGACTAAAAATAAGAAATTTTTGTGAGGACAACAATCATGGTTGCAGTCCAAATAAAGATGCCTGTGATCATAGTGTTGGCCCAAAGGCCCATCACTCTAGTTTTGATGATGATTAACTCATGTAGTTATGGTACTAATGATCTTGTATTTATTTAGTCTCAGATTTTTGATTAAGATCTTATTAGGTGTGTAGCTTCATCAAAGGATTTAAAGTCAAGTTTGGAGCTAGCACGGTTTGATTCAAGAGCCTATGCATCAAGATCACATTAAGTACTCTAGAGGAGTCTAGCTCTATGGATCAAGTTTGGACCAAGTCAAGAAAGATGAGAAGACTTCAAGTGAAGACTTCAAGATCAAGACTTGAGTCTAGGTTTGTTTTATAAGATTATGTTTTAGATTAAAATGTAAAGGATAGAATAGTTGGTGGATTGCTCAAGTATATCTTACTCACACACACTCTTGATTTAGATGAGTTTTCATAAAAGAATTTTTATTTTGAAAAATACAAAAGAGTTTTCAATTTGGAAAAATACCGGTTTGATTTTTGGTATTCAAAGTTTACATGTCTTTAACCAAAATCATGTTTAGTGCTTATTGTCAAAAACATAGATATTTCATCATGTATATGTAGTGGATCATATCCATACACTCTATACTTTCAAAGTGTTTAAAATATCTTGTTTTTGTATTTGGAGAAATTTTAGAAAAACCAATTTTGGAAAAATACAGTTTTTATTTTTAGCCAAAATTTATAAGTTACAAAAATAGTTCAAATTGTTTGTAACATGTCTTGATTTTGCTCAAACATGTTTTTATATCAAATTATTACATTGAAACTATTTTTATAGATTTTTTGTGATTTTATGGGATTTTATTTGAGTCAAAATTCTCAAGTTTTTTAAATCCTGTAATAAGCCTGCCAGGCTCTGGCGGTCGACCGGATCAGGAGCCGGTCGATCGGAACGGTCGACCGACGTGCACAGACGTGTACAGGATGGGCCGGTCGACCGCACGGTCGACCGCCAGAGAGTGTTTTCTCTCTGGAAACGGCCCCGGTCGACCGGGCCGTTGACCGGCAGAGAGCTGTAGCACCTCGTTCCCGGGATACGCACCCTAATATGTATCCCAATTTTTTTTCAATTATATTACTCATTTTCTTCCTGTATGTGTTTTTGAGTTGTGATTACTTATATTTTTGAGTATCGGATCTGGATTCTCAGACCGAGAGTAAGCCCTGACCCGGACCAGGAACCTGATACCAGCCAGTAGCCCAATTTGACTTTCTGGTAGTCTGATTTGACCAATTTCAGTTTCAGAGACTGTTTTCTAATATTTTAGATTTTTCATTATTTTCTGAAATTTTCTGAAATTTTTCTGCAAAATCTCCAAAACCGGTGTCGGTCGACATCGCTGACTGATTCCCAGATTTTTAATTTTCAAGTGGTATTGAATTTTTAAAAACGGCTTTCACAGTACATCTTAGAATTTCATTTTCTATTTAAAAACATTTTTTGATATTTTTCTAAATTTATCAAATTTGACCGTTTCTGGTGTCGGCCGTTATCGCCGGAAGATTCCGACGTGCACAGACGTGCACAGGATGGGCCGGTCGACCGCCAGAGAGTGTTTGCTCTCTAGAAACGGCCCCGATCGGCCGGGCGGTCGACCGGCAGAGAGCACAGCTGTCTGTATCCTTGCCACGATCGACTGGCCGGTCGACCGCTGGCACAACGGTAAGAAATCTGACCGTTAGCCGGTCGACCGAGCAGTCGACCAATAAGTCATCCTGGCTGCAATGGCTAGTTTTTGGCAGCCCTATAAATTGGGACTTTTGGGGGCTGTTTTACCTAAGATTTTTCAAGTGGTTTTGCACCAGTTTTTTCAACTCTTTTAAGAGGTTTTCTCCACTTGTATTTGAGCCAAATACTTCCATTCAAAAGGAGAGTTTATCAAGAGTTTTTCAAAGTGATTTCCTTGAGTTTTTTACCACACATTCCATCCTTATTTTTCTCACAAACACTTGAACTATCCATTGATATATTCATCCTATAGGAGTGTTATTGTGAGATCGTTTTTAGGTGATCAAAGTGTTGTGATCATCAAAGACTTCATCTTGTGCTTTGAGGAGGCAGACGTGTGTGTTCGCGTAGTTTCAGATATTAGTGTGAACTTATTGTTTGAGGTGCGGCCTCGGCGAGCTAGTGGGCTTGTGGTGTGTTCTTGCGGGAACGAGTGAAGGGACTAGAGAGTCCAAAGAGCTTGTAGGTGTTGCGGCACCAAGTGATCCGGTGGGATCGATTTTAGTGGAAATCCTTCATAGTGTTGAAGGCGGGGACGTAGAGCAAGTGTGCTCGAACCTCGAAATAAATCTCCCGTGTTTGCGATTGCTCTTTCTCTATCTCTTACTTGTCTTTATATCTTGCATGCTTATATTGCTTTCATCTTTATATGCTTGATATATATTATGAGCTAAATTGTTATATGCTTGGGGATTGTTTGCTAACACTTGTATTCAACTAAGAGAGCCAACGCGGCACCTCAACTCTTATTTTGAGGAATCTTGAGGAGCTAGTCCAGAGCCCTTCACGGGAAATCCGGCTACACTCTTGTGTTATACGTGGTGTTTAGTTTAAGAAGTTTTAATTCCGCATTAATTGACCATTAGATTAGCTCATCACCTATTCACCCCCTCTAGGTGATTTACAATTGGTATCAGATCCAAGTGATCTTGATTTAGGTCTTACAACCTGGAATTAAGGATCCTCATTTTTTAGCTAATCACAATATTTGTACACACACCAAGGATTTCATGTCACCTCCCACTTTTAATATCCTTAACATTCAAACTTGGAAGGTTAAGATGTCCTTATACCTCAAAGCCCTAGGTATTAATGTTTATTTTGCCACTATTAAAGACTCTTATTGTTTAAATGATAAAAATATTGAGGCTAATACAAAAGCCCTACATGCTTTAAAGTCAACCTAAATGATGAATATTTATCTAGGGTTTCTAATAGTGATTCGGCTTTTGTAGTATGAAACTCGTTGATCTCCCTTGGCGAAAATGAACAATATTATGCGGGGAGCGATCGGATGTTGGAAGTGACACCTCTAACGTGTGCTACACAGTCCAAGGGAATAACCCCTTGAGGTAACTACCGAATCTGAGGTAGATGAAGATGTTGATATGTCCTATGATGAGCTTACATCATTTTGTCAACAACTCTTAGAAAAATATGATATGCTCAAAAAGGATCATAAGAAATTGAAAAATAAATATGATTCCATTTTGGTAGAAAAAGATGTTGGCCCAAAGGCCTTCCACTCTAGTTTTGATGATGATTAACTCATGTAGTTATGTGTACTAATAATCTTGCAATGTTTAAGTTTCAGATATTTAACAAGATATTAGTTGGTGAAAGCTTCCACACATCTTTCACATGTTGATTCAAGAGCCCGCGCATCAAAGATCATACATTGCACTTGCTCGGTGAATCAAGAGTTTTGGATCGAGCCGACTTGGAGATTGCGCTCTAACTTGGAGATTGCGCTCTACAAGAAGACTTAGGTATCCATAGTTTTAGTTTGGGTTTAGATCCTAATTGTAAAGATTAGAATAGTATGATAAGCTCAAGTTCACAACACACACCTTTCATGTTTTGATTTTCGGTTTTAGGTTTAACCGATCTTGGTTTTCATGAATAGATTTTTTATCAAAACAAGTTTACATGGTTTATGTATATTAGATTTGTTCTATATACATACATGCTTCAATTGTTTAGACAAACTTTGTTTGATAATCTATTCCATGTGTTTTATGTTTTGGTATTTACAACAAAACATATTTTTGGACTTAATGACAAAAATCATGATATATATATGTTTCTTGTATATTGAATTTCTATTCATATACAATATGCTTCAAAGTGTTTAAATATCATATTTTTGTATCATGGATGAGTTTTAGACAATGTGTATTTTCTATTCAAAATACAAGGTTTTAGAAAATACGGTTTTTGGTTTTTGGCAAAATTTCTATGACACAAAAATAGTCAAATATGTTTGAAATTTGTGTTAGGATTTTTAACACAAGTTTGTATTTCAATATAAAATGATAAAACTATTTTTGTGGAATTTTAGAGATTTTGTGAGATTTATTGGAATATTTTTTACCTCAGTTTTCTGACCTATTTGCTGCCTGCCAGGCTAGTTCGGTCGACCGTAACGGTCGACCGCATGTAGCCGGTCGACCGTCACGGTCGACCGACGACGTGCACAAACCTGTGCACGTTTCTGGCACAGTCAGCGGTCGACCGGGACGGTCGACCGGAGCAGAATAGTCTGCTCTCTGGATTATTCGGTCGACCGGGCCGGTCGACCGTTAGTTACCAACGGTCAAAAATTGACCGTTGGACGGTCGACCGGGCCGGTCGACCGGCAGGGTAAATCTGGCAAATTTCTGTCAACGGCTATTTTCTGATAATTGCCTATAAATACCCCATTTGCAAGAGTTTTTCTCTAAGAATTTTTGTGCGAAATTTTTCATACTCTCTGGTGTTTTTATAGCAATCAAAAGAAGTTTTTGAGCTCAAATTGAACAATACATTTGGTGTTTTTGTTAGGGTTTGGAAAATCAAAGAAAGGGTTTTTGGGAAAGGATTTTGATTGAACTTCTCTATCTTTGTTTCAGTTTTTCCCAAGGATTTTCTTTATGATTTCTGATTTCCATTCCTTTGGTTTTCTCCACACTTGAGCAAAAATCTACTATCTATATCTATAGGATATTTGTGTGGGAAAAGATATTGTTTGTGGTTGTTGTTTGAAACCACTTAGTTGTAAACCCATTTCTTGCTTTGTGCCATTTCCCTCATTGTGTTGAGGAGGTTGTGCAAATTGGGTTGTGAGGAGTTTTGTGTAAGCTTGGTGCTAATCCCTCAAGTTGTGAGGTGATTGTTTGTTGTATTGGAGGAGTGCCTCAAGAAGGAGGTTGAGATTGTAAGAAGGGGAGTTGGGAACTCCTTGTAATTGTGATTGCCCCAAATCCTCGGTGGAGGTTCCCTTAGTGGGAGTCCTTAGTGGACAAGCTAGTGGATTGGAAATCCTTCGCGTGTCGAAGGCGGGGATGTAGAGCTGGGTGCTCGAACCTCGGAACATATCTCTTTGTTTGCGCTTGATCCATTGACTCTTGCTCTCTCTCTTTACTTTGTACAAATTGCTATATCTTATACTTGCTTGTGTGTGCATCATTGTTGTAATTGCAATTAGTTTTTAAATTCCGCATTAAGTTCACTAGATTAGCATTGTCACCTATTCACCCCCCTCTAGGTGACTTTTCAATTGGTATCAGAGCTAGCGCTCCTGATATTTAGGTTTAACCACCTAGGAGTGTGATCTTGGTTTGCTAATCTTCATTTGCACTCATACTAGTTTGCACTCATGGCTAGCCCTCCTATGTTTGACCATTTTAGACTTGATACTTGGAAGGTGGACATGACTAGGCATTTAAAAACACTAGGTCATCTAGTTTATCAAGCCATTACCATAGATGCCCTCCCAAATACTAGTAAGCATAAGAAGGCCAATGCACTTGCACTTCAAACACTTAGAGCATCTTTTGATAATAATCTCTTACTTGTTTTGATAGTTTTAACTCGGCTTTTGCAGTTTGGAGCGTCTTGACATCTCCGGAGCTTCCAAGGATCATCAACAATATGAGGAGATCTAGGAGAGATGTATCCGAAGAGCCTTGTTTCATGGCATATGGGAATGACTCCCATGAGGTACAATCGGATTCTCAAATACATGATAGCTCTAGCTCTTATTGCCATGGATGTTTTGAGGTTCAAAATTTAAATGTTGAACTTGCTTCTAAACTTGAAAAATTCTTGGAAAAACATAACTCTTTGAAAGAAAAACATTTTGATTTACAAAAAGAAATGAAGGATTTATGCTCTACTTTTGAAACCGTTTTGCAAGAGAAAGAAGAGATTACTAGTGAATGTGACTCACTAAGATCTCAACTAACATTGCTTTAAAAGAAATTGAAGTTTTAAAAGGCAAAAATGATTGTGATGATATTTTGGAGCACAATGAGATTTTATCCTCAAGATTGGATTGTGTTTTCAAAGAAAACCTTACTTTGAAAAATAAAATTGATTCAATTACAAAAGAATTGAATTTGGTTTTGTCTAAAAATGAATCTTTGCAAAATGATATTGATTTGCATGTTTGCCATGCTAGCATTGCTTCTACTTCTTGCACTCCTATAGCTTGTTCCACTTTGTCTTCTAGCATAGAAAATGATATAAATAATTTGAAGAAAAGTGTTGATTGTTTGGGCTCCACTTTGAGCCATTGTGCCATGAATCACACACGATTGGAAACCTTGGTTCGTAAGAAACAAGTTCCAACCTTGCATGCACACCCATCTAGGCATACACATGCTTTTCATGATCACCACCATCATATGTATGCTCACGTGTACACATGTACACATTGTGGTCGAAAAGGCCATCTTGCTAGATTTTGTTATGATCTTTTACATGTTAAAAATTTAGCAACTAATTTTGTTTGGGTTAGAAAAGATGCTAACCCCCGTGGACCCACAAGAAAATGGGTACCAAGATCCACCTCTTTGATGTTTGATGTAGGTGGAGGCTCTCGCATCACTTGAGGGCTTTGGTGCCTTGAGGTGGATGCATTCTAAGCTTAAAAGAGAATTATTTGGATGCTTCACTCTCAAGGAGATTTGGTGGAAGGACCACCGTGTTTTGGAGAACTAGAGATGCACCTTCATCGGTTTTGGTATCATTCTCTAACTCCCATTTTTATTTGCATGCTTTTACATATTCATAGCATGTTTTGTTTCATTGTTCATTATGCTTATGCTATGTTAGTTAGATTAGTGTTATACATGTTTAGTTACTTGAGCACCCATGTTTCATATGGATCTATATTTAGTGTTCTCACCTTGTTTAGAACTAACATGTATGCCCTAGATCTTATGCACATACATTTGCATTATGACCATTTGGATGTTTATGATTATATGATGATTTGTTTTGATGACTCATGTTTTAGTATGATATATGCCATGTTTGTTAGACCCTTGACATGCATGTTTAGCTTATGAGATCACCCATGTTTAGTATGGACCCTTATTTTGTGTTCTCTTTATGTTTAGCTATCATGTTGATCATAGTTCTAATGCACATGTCTTTGTCATGCAAATCATATGGTTGACTATGATTCTTTTGTTTTAATAATTCATGTTTTTATCATATTGATTGTTGACCCGTTTTATGCTTCATGTTTTGACTACTTGCTTGAATGATAGTTTTCATTAAGACTAGGATTTATACTTGTACAACGAGTGAGCTACAAATAGACCTTTATATGTGTTTGTGTTTGAACGCTCATTTGTATTCACTTGATGTACTAGTATAGTCTAGTTTTGATGATTCATGCATTCAAACATGTATTCCTCATTTTTGATATGTTTTATGATCATGTGTTGTCTATGATAAAGTGTTTTCACTTCATGTATATGTCTATTTTGCCAAACCTTAAGATATACATGTATGCCCCTTGAGTCATTTGCTTTTCATGCAAATCTATATTTTGGACTCAATTGTGTTTAGGGATATGTATGTATACTTTTGCTTTGTCTAAACATACATATACCTTGAAGTATAAATTGACTTTAATGAAAAGTTTAGATTTTCATGTTTTTAGGAAATTTCCTTTAGTAATGAAAATTTAGTTTTCATATATTTATATTTTAAAGGAATTTCAATTGAGCTTGATTGTCCTTTTTCATGATGATATGTTTCACACAACACTTGTACACTCTCCCTATTTAATGTTTTCTCATGATTTAGTTTTCATGAGTACAAATTTGTGCTATCTAGATTTTGAGTGTTTTAGTGCCATGTGAGTTTCATGTGTTCATGAAAAACATTTTTGTTATTCCTTACTCGAAGGATTTCGTACTAGTTTACCCTCCATTTAACTAGTTGCGATATTCTTCATTTTGGTAGAGATTTTCAAACATACTATAATTTCAAATCTATTTTTTTGAAAACCCCTACCATCAATGGGCGGTTGAATGGGAGATCATGTTCTTGTATGCTTTATAATGAAAATCCTTTTTATCTTGAACCATGATTGGGTGGTAGGTTATATGAGATATACACTTGTATTTATTGTTGTTTCAATTGGTATCATTGAACTCTTTCAATTGGTATCAATATGACATCTTTTTGTATACTCATATATGTTTGTATTTTATATATGTATGCTTACACTTCATATAGTATCAATTTCAATTGGTATCTATTTCTTACATACATATATAGATGATTTATTTGTGCTTCAAGATATCACAAATTTTGCTTATGATAAGCTTGATTTTTTTTTAATGACCATCATTTTCAATTGATTCAATTTTCAATTGGTATCTTTATACAAGCATTATCATTATCTTGCTTATGCTAAGCTTGAGCTTTAACATTATTTCAATTGACTTAGTTTTCAATTGGTATCTTATTTCTAGCTTAAGCATATGTTTAGTTGGTATTTCATAAAGGGGGAGAAAACTCACATTTCAATTTTTCAATTGGTATTTAGTTTACCATTGGTTTTGTTTCCCACTCCCTAACTTTATGAGAAAAAAAATGATTTAAGAATGATTATTGATTTTTAATTGGTAGGCATTTCTTAAATGTTTTTATGATCACTTTCTATTGATATCATAATGCACTTCTTTGACACATTTTTTAATTGGTATCATTTTTTGTTTCACCCCTTGAAGTAGTTTGTTTATTCTTTGTTTCATATACTTAGGGGGATAAGAATTCATATCTATTTTGTTTTTACCCCTTTGTTGATGATTGACAAAAAGGGAGAGAAGATTTATTGGAGTTGATATGCATGAGTTTTCAGTTTTATGTTCATTTCATCTCCATTGGTATTGGTATCAAGAGCATTATGAGTTTTGTTTTTATTAATATCCATTGGAATCAAGAGCATTATGAGTTTTGTTTTTATTAGTATCAAGAGTATGTTTTGGTAATTTAGTTGTTTTGTTTTAATTGGAATCAATAGCATGTTTCTTATGCATATTCATTTTATGTCAAGAACCCTGTTTATATGCATCTTATTGTTTGTTTATTCCTATGCATGAGTTAAGGGGGAGCTTCTTTGAAGCTTTACTTTAATCCATGCATATATAACTCCATGAGTTTTGTCATCATCAAAAAGGGGGAGATTGTTGGCCCAAAGGCCTTCCACTCTAGTTTTGATGATGATTAACTCATGTAGTTATGTGTACTAATAATCTTGCAATGTTTAAGTTTCAGATATTTAACAAGATATTAGTTGGTGAAAGCTTCCACACATCTTTCACATGTTGATTCAAGAGCCCGCGCATCAAAGATCATACATTGCACTTGCTCGGTGAATCAAGAGTTTTTGGATCGAGCCGACTTGGAGATTGCGCTCTAGCTTGGAGATTGCGCTCTACAAGAAGACTTAGGTATCCATAGTTTTAGTTTGGGTTTAGATCCTAATTGTAAAGATTAGAATAGTATGATAAGCTCAAGTTCACAACACACACCTTTCATGTTTTGATTTTCGGTTTTAGGTTTAACCGATCTTGGTTTTCATGAATAGATTTTTTATCAAAACAAGTTTACATGGTTTATGTATATTAGATTTGTTCTATATACATGCATGCTTCAATTGTTTAGACAAACTTTGTTTGATAATCTATTCCATGTGTTTTATGTTTTGGTATTTACAACAAAACATATTTTTGGACTTAATGACAAAAATCATGATATATATATGTTTCTTGTATATTGAATTTCTATTCATATACAATATGCTTCAAAGTGTTTAAATATCATATTTTTGTATCATGGATGAGTTTTAGACAATGTGTATTTTCTATTCAAAATACAAGGTTTTAGAAAATACGGTTTTTGATTTTTGGCAAAATTTCTATGACACAAAAATAGTCAAATATGTTTGAAATTTGTGTTAGGATTTTTAACACAAGTTTGTATTTCAATATAAAATGATAAAACTATTTTTGTGGAATTTTAGAGATTTTGTGGGATTTATTGGAATATTTTTTACCTCAGTTTTCTGACCTATTTGCTGCCTGCCAGGCTAGTTCGGTCGACCGTAACGGTCGACCGCATGTAGCCGGTCGACCGTCACGGTCGACCGACGACGTGCACAAACCTGTGCACGTTTCTGGCACAGTCAGCGGTCGACCGGGACGGTCGACCGGAGCAGAATAGTCTGCTCTCTGGATTATTCGGTCGACCGGGCCGGTCGACCGTTAGTTGCCAACGGTCAAAAATTGACCGTTGGACGGTCGACCGGGCCGGTCGACCGGCAGGGTAAATCTGGCAAATTTCTGTCAACGACTATTTTCTGATAATTGCCTATAAATACCCCATTTGCAAGAGTTTTTCTCTAAGAATTTTTGTGCGAAATTTTTCATACTCTCTGGTGTTTTTACAGCAATCAAAAGAAGTTTTTGAGCTCAAATTGAACAATACATTTGGTGTTTTTGTTAGGGTTTGGAAAATCAAAGAAAGGGTTTTTGGGAAAAGATTTTGATTGAACTTCTCTATCTTTGTTTCAGTTTTTCCCAAGGATTTTTCTTTATGATTTCTGATTTCCATTCCTTTGGTTTTCTCCACACTTGAGCAAAAATCTACTATCTATATCTATAGGATATTTGTGTGGGAAAAGATATTGTTTGTGGTTGTTGTTTGAAACCACTTAGTTGTAAACCCATTTCTTGCTTTGTGCCATTTCCCTCATTGTGTTGAGGAGGTTGTGCAAATTGGGTTGTGAGGAGTTTTGTGTAAGCTTGGTGCTAATCCCTCAAGTTGTGAGGTGATTGTTTGTTGTATTGGAGGAGTGCCTCAAGAAGGAGGTTGAGATTGTAAGAAGGGGAGTTGGGAACTCCTTGTAATTGTGATTGCCCCAAATCCTCGGTGGAGGTTCCCTTAGTGGGAGTCCTTAGTGGACAAGCTAGTGGATTGGAAATCCTTCGCGTGTCGAAGGCGGGGATGTAGAGCTGGGTGCTCGAACCTCGGAACATATCTCTTTGTTTGCGCTTGATCCATTGACTCTTGCTCTCTCTCTTTACTTTGTACAAATTGCTATATCTTATACTTGCTTGTGTGTGCATCATTGTTGTAATTGCAATTAGTTTTTAAATTCCGCATTAAGTTCACTAGATTAGCATTGTCACCTATTCACCCCCCCTCTAGGTGACTTTTCAAAAGATTCATTTCAAAATAAAGTTGCATGCATTTCAAAAGAAAATGAAATTTTGAAAAATGAAAATATTTCCTTACTTTCTAAATTGAATGATTTGTGTGAAGGAAATAATGCTTTGAAAAATAAAATTGTTTTGATGAAAAATCAAAAAGAAGTTGCTTTAATGAAAATAACTCTTTAAAAAGAAAAATTGTTGAAAAAGAAAAAGAAAATGTTTCTAAAAATAAGAAAAATGATTCTCATTCTCACCATGCTTTGCATGCCACTATTAATCAAAATGAGATTAATTTTTTTTAAAATAAAATTAATTGTTTGAGCTCAACTTTGAGCACATGTGCATTTAATCATAAGAAGTTGGGATCCTTGTTTCAAAAGAAATCAGTTCCCCATGTTAATGAACAACACCCATGTTGACACTTTAAAAAAGATAAGATTCTTACTGGCCTGAACAATGTCTAAACTTGTTGATATTTATAAAAGACAAGTGAAAGATAGGATGATTGGTCTGAACAATGACTAAACTTGTTGAGATTTATAAAAGACAAGCGATAGAACAGCTGACGACCAGTCCTGTACTTGTTGACATTTACAAAAGAAAAGTCACAGACAAGCTGACAACCAGTTCTTTACTTGTTGACATTTAAAGATAAGTGACAGATAAGCTGACGACCAGTTTTCATTCATCCCCAAGGGACAAAGCAGCAACTTGGACTCTACTATCCAGTGAAGCAGACAGTGAGTCTGGATTGTCTCTAAACAGACCTCAGCAAGTTTAAGATGCTAACACTTAGCATTACATGAGCCCAAAGGGATAGCCTCGCCTGAGAGACTAAGATCACCTAACTTTACCTTGAAGCCATTCACAGCTCCGTCAGGAAGCTAATCTATAGCTTCGCCTGAAGTGCTCAGTTAAATCCGCAGAGAGTTAGCTTCGCTTGAAGCTGAAGGATGTTCGGTAGCTTCACCACAAACGATATCTAGCTCCACTGAAGAGCTATCTTCTGACTTCGCCACATGCGCCTTCCAGCTCCGCTGTGAGCTCAACGCGGGCAGCTCCGCTGCGGGTCTATTATGGTCAACCTTTGACCAATTAAATCTCCAGATAAGATCAAATTTAATCAGGATTAAGATCAAATCTAATCAAGATAAAATTTGGCAGTTGATTGCCATAATCTCTTGACTCTCCTAAAATAAGTAAGAGGATCAAGGGAGATCTTCCAACTATATGGAAAGGATCAAAACAGATCAAGAGGATCAACCGACCTGCTACTTCTAGCTTCGCAGAAGCTGATTCTAGCCTCGCAGTAAGGCTACTTTTCAGATTTAAACAGATTTGATTCAATCTGTTTTTATATTTTCAAGGGACAAATATACCCTTGCTCTCCCTATAAATAGCCCATCCAGGGGCACAAGGAGAGAGGACCAACACACGCAAGAGAGGATGCTCCAGAGAGACGGCAGACTTCTCGAGAGGACGCATCGCGCGTACAAATAGAGATCTACTCTCTTGCTTCTAAGAATTCAGAGACTTTAGAGAACCGCTTCTCTAATCAGGGTGTTGATACCCTAATACCTTCCTTCCTCTCAAGGAATTTCCGGAATCAGGCGAGAAGGAATTCCTAAGCGAAGGCGGTTTTGAGAAGCAACAAGAGGGTTCTACCAACCTTCCGTTCTCCGATTCCCCGAACCAGGCGAGAAGGGAATCTCATCGCTCACATCGTCAAAGGGACAAAGTGATCGCGCGCTGACCAGACTCCTACCGGCATATTTCTCCAGAATCTCCGAGGAGATCTACTTGTAATCTTTTGTGTTACTTGTAATTTAGCTCCTCGACCCTTTTCTTTTTTGTAAGTTTTCCCCTTTGCAAATCAATGGAAAACAACCCGCATTATGCATATGCACATTTTACACGCCATGACCACACCCATATGCATCCTAGAGTGTACACTTGTACACATTATGGCTGCAAAGGCCATTTAGTAAAGTTTTATTTTGATAAGATGCATCATATTAATTTGCTAAGAAAAATGTTTGGGTTCCATTAGATGCTAACCCCGTGGATCCAAAAGAAAATGAGTACCAAAATCCCTACCTTTTGTATTTGATGTAGGTGCGGGCTCTCACAAAACGTGAGAGGGATGGTGCCTTGGTAGTGGATGTATGGACTTGATGGACACATATATAGATATCTCATATATCTTAAAATTTGATTTACTAAGATATCTCAAAATTTATTTTATTGAGAAAATTCAAAATTTAGTTTTAATAAGAAATATTAAAAATGTTTTGATGTGTATTGCCTATATGCAAGGGGAGCTTAACATCTCTTCTACATATAGATTCATGTTGAGTGCATCTTATATTGAGGAGCTTGACAACTCTTCTTTATGCGGTACACGTGTGTAGGGGGAGCTTCACATCTCCTCTTATGCATTGCATATTATGTGTTATGTGAATTAGGGCTTGTAATCCTTTCTTCATGTAATGCATGTATGTAGGGAAGTTAACTTAGCGTCTTCCTCTTCATGAATGTATATCGCATATATCTCCTTATTGATTGATTTGAGTTTACCTCTTTGTTGATTTTTGTTTCTAACAAAAAGGGGGAGAACATTATTTTGTGTTTACTTTAACTCATTTGTTGATGATTGACAAAAAGGGGAGAAGTATTTGAGTATATATGCATGTTTTCCTTACTTTATACATAAAGGGGGAGAAGAATTTTTATTTATGCGTATTGTTTTTGTTTTGCAAAAAGGAGAAAAGAATTTGATGAGTTTTATACTTGATTGGCATGTTTATCTCCTTGTATTTGCATACATATTTATAAGCTTTCATTGCATATCTATTTATTTATTTGTTATGCATGAATTAAGGGGGAGCTTCTTTGAAGCTTTACCTTACTCCATGCATATATAACTCCATGAGTTTTGTCATCATCAAAAAGGGGGAGATTGTTGGCCCAAAGGCCCATCACTATAGTTTTGATGATGATCAACTCATGTAGTTATGGTACTAATGATCTTGTGTTTATTTAGTCTCAGATTTGTGATCAAGATTTTAGTAGGTTTGTAGCTTCATTAAAAGATTTAAAGTCAAGTTTGGAGCTAGCACGGTTTGATTCAAGAGCCTATGCATCAAGAACACATCAAGTACTCTAGAGGAGTCTAGCTCTATGGATCAAGTTTGGACCAAGTCAAGAAAGATGAGAAGACTTCAAGAGCAAGACTTGAGTCTAGGTTTGTTTTATAAGATTTTGTTTTAGATTAAAATGTAAAGGATAGAATAGTTGGTGGATTGCTCAAGTATATCTTACACACACATTCTCTTGATTTAGATGAGTTTTCATAAAAGAATTTTATTTTGAAAAATACAAAAGAGTTTTCATTTTAGAAAAATACCGGTTTAGTTTTTGGTATTCAAAGTTTACATGTCTTTAACCAAAATCATTTTTAGTGCTTATTGTCAAAAATATAGATATTTCATCATGTATGTGTAGTGGATCATATTCATACACTCTATGCTTTTAAAGTATTTAAAATATCTTGTTTTTGTATTTAGAGAAGTTTTGAAAAAATCAATTTTGGAAAAATACAGTTTTTGTTTTTAGCCAAAATTTATAAGTTACAAAAATAGTCCAAATTGTTTGTAACATGTCTTGATTTTGCTGAAACATATTTGTATATCAAAGTATTACATTGAAACTATTTTTGTAGATTTTTGGTGATTTTATGGGATTTTATTTGAGTCAAAATTCTCAAGTTTTTTAAATCCTATAATAAGCCTGCCAGGCTCTGGCGGTCGACCGATCGGTTGACCGGACCAGGAGCCGGTCGATCGGAACGGTCGACCGACGTGCACAGGATGGGCCGGTCGACCGCACGGTCGACCGCCAGAGAGTGTTTGCTCTCTTGAAACGGCCCCGGTCGATCGGGCGGTTGACCGGCAGAGAGCTGTAGCACCCCGTTCCCGGGATACGCACCCTAATACGTATCCCAAATTTTTTTCAATTATGTTACTCAATTTTCTTCCTGTATGTGTTTTTGAATTGTGATTACTTATATTTTTGAGTATCGGATCTGGATTCTCAGACCGAGAGTAAGCTCTGACCCGGACCGGGCACCTGATACCAGCCAGTAGCCCAATTTAACTTTCTGATAGTCTGATTTGACCAATTTCAGTTTCAGAGACTGTTTTCTAATATTTTAGATTTTTCATGATTTTCTGGAATTTTCTGAAATTTTTCTGCAAAATCTCTAAAACCGGTGCGGTCGGGATCGCTGACTGATTCCCAGATTTATTTAATTTTCAAATGGGATTGAATTTTTAAAAATGAATTTCACAGTACATCTTAAAATTTCATTTTCTATTTAAAAACATTTTTTTGATATTTTTCTAAATTTATCAAAATTTGACCGTTTCTGGTGTTGGCCGGTATCGCCGGAAGATTCCAGGATTTTTATTTTAAAAATTACATTATATTTTTAAATCCGATTTCTCCAAGAATCTTAGAATAATATTTTCTATTTTTGAGAATTTTTCGGAATGATTCTGAAACAGTCAAATTTTCGCCTTATTAAAATAATAATATAATTTGTCGTTCTTTCTTTTTCTTGCTTTTCCCTCTCAACTCCTCTACTTATTACTCCCAGATTATTTTATTAATTTTATTATTTAATAAAATATTTATTTATAATTTTTTTTACTATTTCTTTTCATTTCTTTTTAATTTTTCCCATTTTCCTTTCATTTTCTTTCTTTTTCTTCTTTTCCTTTCTTCTCCTCCACTCCACCTCTCCTCCCACGCCAACGCAGCAAGCGCAGCTGCAGCAGGGAGCAGGGCATAATGGCTTGAGCAAACCACTCCCTTCTCCATCCATATTCATTATTCATCTCATTTCCCTCTCTATTAAACCCTACCACTTCAAACTTCCTTAATTATTTTCAAACAAAAACCCAAACCCACTTCATCTTCAACCCACTCACCACCGCCGACTCCACCATCACCACCACCGGCCCACCGCCGCCCAAGTCGCCACCGCTGCACCCCCATCACCCCACCACCCTTCTCCACTTCCATCAATCCCAAATTCCATCTCCTTCCCTCCAATTTCAACCAAACCCATCACCATTACAAACTTCATCTTCTCCAAAATTCACCACCTCCTCCACAAATTCCTCCACTCCAACTAACCCATCACCATCTCCTCCTCCTTCTCCAACTCCCCAACACCACCACAACCACCACCACCACCAACTACCACCTTCTCCACCAAACACAACAACAACCAAAAACCCAACTCCTCCTCTCCTCCCCGGAGACACGCGCGCGCAGGGCTCCCCGGCGGCGGCGGCGCCGCCCCAGGGCCGTCGGCGGCGGTCGGCCGGCCGCCGACCACCCACCCACCTCCCTCCTTTCCTTTCCTTTCTTTCTTCTTTCTTTCTTTCTTCTTTCTTTCTTTCCTTCTTTCTTTTCATTTCTTTCTCTTTCTTCCCTAAATAAAACATACTTTTCTCTCTTTTCCAAAATTACCCCCCACCATTCCCTCAAACTACCTCCCTATATTTACACCAAATACCCCTCTCCTTTAAATCCTAATTCATTTCTAAATATACCATATTTTCTCTTTCTCCTCTCTCTCTCTCCTCTTTCATTCTCTCTCTAATATTTATATAAATATTTTTAAATATATATATTAATATATATAACCTTGGGCTAGTGACTTGCTCGTGCGGTTCGCCGATTTCTGGATTTTTAACTGGTATTTTACCCTGGTTTCAGGCGAGTACAGTTTCTTTTGAACATGCATCTATTTTATCATTATGCGGGAACTTTTAATACACCTAAAAATAAACACTCTTATATTTTAAGCATGGAGTTGATATGTGGATATGTTAGCATGCTTAGCACTTGTTACCGTCAATTTAATACATGATATCATGCTATGCGAGTTAATATATTATGTTGAACTCGGTATTTACCCGACCCTGGACATGTTATGCTTGATATACGATTTATGACAATGATATACGGTAATTACACCGACACCTGGCATGTTACACTAGATATATGATTTATGTCACCGACACTTGATATTTACACCGGCACACGGTATTTAACACTAATATTTGCCATGCTATATTTGATACTGATATTTGCCATGCTATATTTGACACTGATACTTGCCATGCTATATGTGATATGTGACACCTGATACTGATACTTGCCATGCTATATTTGACATGTGATACCCGACCCCGGTTCTTGTCTTGCTACACTTATCACTTGATATTAGATACCGGTACTTGATATGTCGTACTTGACTCCTGCTCTTGATACACGGTATATGTTATGCTTTCATGTGGTACAAATACCTAGACCTGACATCATGACTCTTGACCGGACACTACCACCCCTGATACCTGATTTTATGACATATTCATGACTATCACTATTACGGGGACATGACATGATTATTATATTATTATTACCAGATATTGGGTACTTCTGAACTCTTGTACTCCTGTATACTTGAACCTCTGAAATAGGGAGGCTCCTGACATTACTCCTGATATTATACTCCTGTTGATCCCCGTAATAGGATAACCATGAATATAAGATTATTATGAATACTTTATGGACATTATCAATGGATAAATTATAATAATTAGACAACTTACACCGGGATGGGGGAAATTGATGAGTACCGATATAGTCTCCATGTTTATGATGGTCTTATAGTGTCGTGCAGCCATGTACTTGGATTCGACCTGGAGGCCCCAGGCGTTTCTGTGGGGTGTACTGGCACCCCTACTCCCTTGCCTGCCAGTTGTACCATAAGCCCCTGGGCCTATTCCTGTGGGAGCAGTGACATCCTATTCCTGTTTGGGCGTACAATAAGTCCCGGTACCTAGCGGTACGTTCCGGCTCAGTACCGGATACTCCTTGACCGTTGTCCCAGGCATGTACGAGACCCATTCTAAGCATGGTTCGTCGATTTTCATCAGTTTCCAATAACTTACTCTCGGATCTGTATGCTGAGGTATGTGGGATAGGACACATACCGACGTATACAAATCAGATGAGTCATAATAATTTAATAATAACATGTTCCTGATACATGGCTAGCTATACCCTTGGTTTATACTGCCCACCACTTATACTTGTATTATCTTGTTGGATTATTTGATTGCTTCCATATTGTTTCATTATTATATTGTTGTGAAAGAAAAGTCAGGTTATATAAACTCATATTACAGTGACGTGATGTACAGGGTATATATATGAGGGTTTCCTTGTTTGGATTATTCCTTCGACGTACTAATCTCACTGATCGGTAATGTAAGCTTATATAACTGACTTCCTGTAGTTACTTTACTCACTGTTTTATTTCATGTTCTTATATGCTTATATTCACGGTACACGTTTCTTGTACACATGAACCTGAGATGCACGCCACCTGGCTTTATTATATGTACTCGCTGGGGTTGCTAACAATCCTAAATTCTCATGTCCAGATCCTGGAGTCTGGATCTTGGTGGCTTGACTGGAGCTGATCAGAGTGTGCAGCGGATCCTCCCGTGGTGGCCAGAGTGTAGCAGAAACTTAGACGTCGTCATAGCTCTTCCTTCTAGTATCTCTTCTATTTGGCTCCCGAGGCCCTCTTGTCACTCGTGAGCACCTCTCTACTTTTGTATATCTCTTCATGTATTATGTACTTTTATATTTTCTGATAATGTAACATTCATGTAATATTGTATCATTCTCTGTGATAACCATGTACTTGCGCTGTTTCTGTTAGAATGTATATTACTACTGTGCTTCCGTCTCTGATTCTTGCTTGTACTGAAGCTTAGCGTATATACGTGGGGGTAATTTTGACCTGCGTATATACGTTGCAGTGGCGTCCCCGTACCCGCCGGATCGGGGCACCACAAGAGCACCGCTCTCTGTATCCTTGCCACGGCCGACCAGCCGGTCGACCGCTGGCACAACGGTCAAAAATCTGACCGTTGGCCGATCAACTGGGCGATCGACCGACAAGTCATCCTGGATGCAACGGCTAGTTTTTGGCAGCCCTATAAATTGGGACTTTTGGGGGCTGTTTTACCTAAGATTTTTCAAGTGGTTTTGCACCAGTTTTTTCAACTATTTTAAGAGGTTTTTGTAAATCACCTAGAGGGGGGTGAATAGGTGATATGCTAATCTAGAAACTAAATGCGCTAAATGCGGAAGCTTAAGATAATTTTGCAACACACTTAATACAACATACAAGTGTAGCCGAATTCCCTGTGAAGGGCTCTAGACTAACTCCTCTTGATTCCCCTAGATATGGGTTGAGGTGCTATATGAAGCTCTTGTGGTTAAGTATTAAGTGAGGCACACACAAACAACCAAGCATATAAGAGATATAGCAATATGAAATAATGTAAGGCACAACACAAGCAATATATGATATGAATGAATGAATGATGCTTTGCACAATATAAAGAGAGAGTTAGAGATAATGGATCAAACCCAAACACAAGGATATGTTTTGAGGTTCGAGCCCCTAACTCTACGTCCCCGCCTTCACCGAGAAGGATTTCCAATCCACTATAGGAGTACCGAACTCCTCTCTCAACCTTACAAGCCATCGAGGCAATACAACCACAATCCACCTCTACCGAAGAGGGATAAGGCCCGTAGCCAATACAATTACAATCACCTCTACCGAAGATGGATCCAAACACCACTCCGATCAACCTCTACCAAAGAGGGATACACAAATAAAGGAGGGTTTACAATCTTGGAGACTTAATCAACCTCAAACACTTCTCTTTTCCACAAACAAAAGATCCTAAATAGATTAGGATAGAAGATAGCTCAAGTGTGGAAAAATTAGAGTTTTGAAAACAAAAACTAAAAGAAAAAATACTTGGGAAAACTCTTGGTAAAAGATATAAGTGAAGAACAAACCAAATCTCCCAAAATTCTATTTCCTTTGATTTTTCAAAACCCTAAAACAAAACAAAGATGAAATCTTTTTGGCACTTAAACTCTTTTGAAAACTTGTTTAAAACACTGGAGATATCAGGAAATTTTGGCTCAAAAATTCTTGTCTAAATCCCCAAAGAGATGGGGTATATATAGGCCCAAAAGAAAACTAGCCGTTAGGCTGATCTGGCAGCCTGACAGGCTTGCGGTCGGCCGGCCCGGCCGACCGCCAACGGTCAGAAATATGACCGTTGGGGCATCCGGTCGACCGCATGGCCGACCGCCCAGATACAGAGAGCAAAGCTCTCTGGTCCGGTCGACCGCTCGGTCGGCCAGCCCACTGAGCTGCCAGACGTGCACAAGGCTGTGCACGTCGGTCGACCGTACGGTCGACCGGCCCTTGGTTCGGTCGACCGTGCAGTCGGCCGACCTGGCCTGTCAGCCACTGTTCTGGGTCAGAAACACTTGTTAAAAAATATTTCTAAAAATCTTTTAAGTCTTGTAAAAATCTCCAAAAATAGTTTTATCATTTTGCATTGATATATAAACTTGTGATAAATATTTTAACTCAAATATCAAGCATATGAAACTATTTTTGTGTTTTAACATTTTTACCAAAAACCAAAACTTGTATTTTGTCAAACTTGGATTTTTCAATACATGAATAGGATAGTCAAAATAAGTTTGTATAAGTCATGTAAGCATGTATGTATATAGAGCACATCTAATATACATAAAAACAAGGTAAACTTGTTTTGATCAATCTATTCATGAAAATAAATATCGGTTAAACTAAAAATCAAAAAAAAACAATATCCAAACATAAAACTTGTGTGTGTTGTGCACTTGAGCATATCAACTATACTAAGCTTTACAAATGGATCTAAAACTGTAATATCCCTAATCTAAACTACTGTATTTTTATTTTTCTAAAGTATTTATTTTGATTTACTGATTATTTTATTTAATCAAGTTTTTCCTGTGATTATTATTGTTGAATATGCAAATTATTTTCAGATAGTAAATAGCAAATTATTCTTCCATTATTATTTATTGTTATTTCTATTAGTGTATTATTATTTCTATTGTTAGTGCTCAGTAATTATTATTAGTGTTTCTGTTATTTATTATTATTATTGGTTTGGTCATGTAATGTTATGGGTATTATTAATATTATTATTTTAGTTAAGTGATGTTACTACTAATGTTGGATTATTATTTTGTAGAGGTGTTTGTTATATTCCCTTCCCTTGATTTCCATTCATGTCTTATTCTTTGATCCTATCCATACCCATTTGGAGTTCAAGCCCATACCCATTCACATTACCCATTGGTGATCCGATACCCATTACTCTATTTGGATTCTTTACCCATTTTCTTGATTACCCATCTACCCGTTTGGATTCCTAATCCTACCCATTTAGCCCAATAACCTAATACCCAATTATCTATTTGGATCCTAACCCTCAACCCATTAGCATACCCGCTACCCGATAACCCGAAACCCATTATCCAAATCCTAACTACTTGATCTAAATCCCAACCTAACCCCCCTAAATCTCCACCAAATCCTAATCCTAACCAATCTCTCCCCAATCTCAACTCACACAGCCGCACACCCCTCTCCATCTTTCTCTCCTGGCCGGCAACATCAGCCCCAGGCAACCAACAGCCTCTCCTCCTTTCCCTTGGATCTCTCTCCTTGGCCGTGTACCCCCAGCGAGCCCCCTTTGGCTGCACCCGGGTCCTGTCCAGGCCACGCATCCAGGCCAAGCAACCCCCTCCTTGCCGTGCTCCTCTCCCATGGCAGATCCGGCAACACACCACCAGCAGCGACCCCGTCTCCTCTTCTCAGCCATCAGCCGGACCACTTTCCTGCAGCATGGCCGAGCAGCAGCCTTTCCCCTTCCAGTTGCTGCATGGCGACAGCAGAACGGCAGCAACGGCAGCATGGCGGCAGCAGGACAGCAGGGCAGCGAGCAATGCCTGGATCTGCCTCCTCCTCCAGGCCGTGTGCACCTGCAGCCTGACACACACGCAACAGCCCCATCAGATCAACAGCAGCAGATCCAGCAGCAACTCCCCTCTACGGCGACACGGCAACATCACCAACTGCAGACCAACAGCCGCAGCAGGACAGCCAGCAGCCCCTTTTCCCCTTGACGCGCACGGCAGCCGCAACGGCAACACGACATCGTCCCGACGGCAGCCCCTAGGTGAGTGTTTCTCTCTCCCCTCTCTGTATTCATTAAGTGATCATATATGTGTTGTATATGTGATGTAACACTTGTTGCGTTATAAGATTTATGTGTGGAGATCTTTAAGTTTGGATGCGGATCGTCATCTCTTTTATTTTTACATGTTGAACGTATAGAGATATGACATGCATATTTGTATCCCATGTTTACCATATGAGTGCTTAGATTATCAGTGTAGACATGCATGTTGGAGAGTAGGTGTGTATTGGAGAGAATATGAGAAGGAGAGTAGATGTATCTCAGATTTTAAGTGGCTGGCAGAGGCTGTATAGTCGACTTACCCACTCTGTTAGTCGACTAATACCCTTATTAGTCGACTAACCAATTCCTTGTAGTCGACTAGGCCCCTTCCAGAATGGCTGTGCACTCTCTATTTTCTGACTGTAATCACCTGTTAGTCGACTTGCCATTTTTATTAGTCGACTAATAAGTTGATTAGTCGACAACACCCTAGCTCAAGTCGACTAACTTGGATTCCTGGAAGTGTGTAGCTCTCTGTATACCCTGTCAGTCGACTTGCCCTTCTTGTGTAGTCGACTTGGCCTTGTGTAGTCGACTTGGTCCACCATGTTAGTCGACTAACTTTTCTCTAGTCGACTTGCTTCTTACCTCTAGTCGACTAATGCCTGTCTGACTGCTATGTATGGACATCTTATGGACTGTAGACTTTACCCATGAGTTATGTATTGGTTATTGATGGATTGAATATGATTTCAAGGGATGGGTATTGATTGGATTGACTTGATCTAATAGATCTTAGATGCATGTACATGTTATATTGTCGAGTGTTGGGATATCATGACTGATTATAATAGAAGAGGGAACTGTGAAGACTTATGGTTTAGCGTAGATTGTTGGAGTGAGAGGACTAAGTACTGATTATGGATATATGTTGGAACGACAGTTTATCGTATTAGGTTACTCGATGTGTATTGGTACTTGATGATCAGGGAACTATTGGAATTATGAGTTGGGTGTAATGACTTGGATTTATAGTTGAGTATTTGAGATTCATTAGATGATATGTCGTTGATGTTAAGTATCAGAAGAAGCTATTCTATATTACAGCTGTTTGAGGACATATTAGATGTGATCTTACCTTATTAAAAGATTAGAGTTCTTGACGATTGGATGGTACATGGACCATTTCAGAGTTGGACTGTGATTTGGACTGAACTAGAGTTATAGAGGACAGATGATATATATTTTATGTAGAGGACTTCCAGACTTGTTATTCTTTCTTTGTTAACAACTTAAGTGATGATTCATTCAGATATTGATGTGGACTTGTTATGATTACTTCAGTTGGTAGAGATTGAGTTATTGTGATAGTGACCTAGCCGATATCAGCGATCTTGTACTCAGAGTTACCAGATGACAGTTATCAGTTCATTAGTAGATTTGATTATCTTTTTGATGATAAGACTGGTGAGAATTAGTTGGATATTCGTAAGCTGAACTTGACTGGTCATGCTTGGCACCTGACTGATAAACCTATGTTATTGGTAGTTACTGGGAAAAGATTGTTTGACCGTAACACCCTGTACAGTCCTATTGTTCATCGTATACACGGTTACTGTTACTGATGTTATTCACCGTGTATACGATTACTGATTGACTATTACTGTACTGATATTGTTACTGTCACCGTATCATCCCAGCAATTGAAATGGCATAGATATTGATTGTTACTAATGGCACTACCTAACTGACTGTACACCTGACACCTTTCACGGGACCTTGGCAATGACTGTATCACTGTTACCTGACATCTAGTACTCCTGTATCCCCTGTACCCATGTCCCATGTACTGTTACCCTGTTAATAGCACAGTCAGACCGGCGTCCGGCGGACTTGCCGCCTGGTGTCGGGATGACGAGGATGTATCCCACAATCGTACTAGCGTCCGGTGGATCCTGAATGGAACTAAGTGCCACACGGAACAAAGTGCCACACCACACACGTGGTGGGGGCCACCTCTTGAATCCGTGGGGGCCGCCTCTAGAATCCATTCCCCTCAGAGCAAAGTGCCACACGGAACAAAGTGCCACACCACACACGTGGTGGGGGCCACTTCTTGAATCTGTGGGGGCCACCTCTTGAATCTGTAGGGCTATCTCCTGATTGTGCCACCTGGTGTTAGCGTGATCAACATTCTCAGTGCATATTAACACCCACACGTACTTGTATGCTGAAAATCCCTTGAGCTTATGTTATTTGGTCTTTTCCCTATTCGAACAATGATGCCCGCATATCGGAGTTCGGATGAGTTCTACTGGAAGTGCGGGCTCCAGTGTGAACTGTCGGTGTTGTGGGACGCCGGTGGGAAAGGGACAAAGATAACAAAGAACACTATTGATTGTTATTGAATGGTTTGAATGAAACACATTATGCTATGCCCTGAATTGATACTCTGCCTTATGACATATGGCTATACACATGATTGTAACCAGGACCAGATATATACCAGACTAGTGACATGTGATAGGTTATACAACTTGACATCAGTTGCTTGTTTACAGTTGTGATAATTGTCTTACATCTTTATTTGTGTTGTCATCAGATCTACTACAGTTCAGTTATTTATCATGTTATTTAGTCTCTTATATCTGCAGTTGTTCTTGTTATTATTTATGCACACTGTTTATATGCACGAGCTTTTTCCTTTACACACACACTCACCAGGTCGCATTATGACGACCCTGGATTTGCACGTCCAGATATTGGATGATTGTTTCTATTGTGCAGGTGTTCGATGAGACGGTATGCTTTGCGAAGAGCTGATCTCTCTCTCCCTTTTATCCTGGTATTCTTGCATTTCTTTATTCGTACCATTATCCTTGATTCATGTATTTCACACTTAGCTTCTTTCATACCAGATCATGTGTAGTCATTACATGTATTATTGCAGTGATCACTGATTACATTAGTTCTGATTTATAGCTTGTTCAGGTTAATTTAGGCTTAGCGTGTATACGTGGGGTATTTTCCTTGCGTATATACGTCGCCGACCTTCGTCGCGACTCCGTTTCCACGTATTTTGGGAAACGGGGCGTGACAAAAACACACTAAACTAAAACTAGGATACCTAAGTCTTCTTGACGATCTTCCATCTTCAAGTCGACTCGGTCCAAACCGTGATCCACGAGCGAGACTCCAATGAGTGCAAGGTATGATCTTGATGCTCGGGCTCTAGAATCACCATGTGAAGGCTTCAAAACTTATCTTGTTGAAGCAATCACCAACAATATCTTACTTAATGATCTGAAACTAAAAACACAAGATTATTAGTAAACATAACTACATGAGTTAATCATCATCAAAACTAGAGAGGAAGGCCTCCAGGCCAACAATCTCCCCCTTTTTGATGATGACAAAACTCATGGAGTTATATATGCATGGATTAAAGTTAAGCTTCAAAGAAGCTCCCCCTTAACTCATGCATAAACAAATAAACATAAACAATATTCAATAAAGGCTCTTAAACATGAATGCATATCTATGCATAAACAATAAAAGGTTCTAGATACCAATGAAATGTTCAAAAAACAAAACATGCTCTAGATACCAATTAAAATTAAACTAAATTAAACTTAATATATGCAAAACATAAATATGTATATATAAAACACAATCAAACTCAAAATCTTTCTCCCCCTTTTTGTCAATCATCAATAAAGGGGTAAAAAATCAAAACAAAACAAAATCTTCTCCCCTTTTTAATACAAAGAAACAATCATCAATAAGGGGTAAAAGCAAAACCAAATCAACAAATTTTTCCCCCTTTTTGTTCGAAACAAAGAATCAACAAGGGGTTAACAAAAAATTAAAAATGAGAACATTGTTTTTATTGTGTTGACCCCTTTTTGTTTAAAACAAAAACAAAAACCAAATAGGGGTGACAATCAATTAAGGTACCAATTGAAAATATGTCAAAGTAGCATCTTGATACCAATTGAAAGTAAATATAAATCAATCAAGAAATGGTATATGCGATATACATTCATGAAGAGGAAGATGTGAAGCTTCCCTACATAAATACATAACATGAAGGAGGGATGACATGCCCTAATTCACATAACGTACACTATGTAATGCATAAGAGGAGATGTGAAGCTCCCCCTACACACGTGTATCACATAAAGAAAAGATTGTCAAGCTCTTTAATATAAGATACACTTGTTTTCCATTATGTTTGCTAAGGGGGAAAACTTACAAATAAAAGTTTGAGGAGCTAAATTACAAGTATTCTCAAAAGATTACAAGTAGATCTCCTCAGAGATTCTGGGAAAATGTGCCGATAGGAGTCTGGTCAGCGCGCGACCACTTTGTCCCTTTGACGATGCGAGCGATGAGATTCCCTTCTCGCCTGGTTCGGGGAATCAGAGAACAGAAGGTTGGTAGAACCCTCTTGCTGCTTCTCAAAATCGCCTTCAATAAGGAATTCCTTCTCGCCTGGTTCCGGAGATTCCTTGAGAAGAAGGACGACGTTAGGGTATCAACACCCTGATTAGAGAAAGCAATTCTCTAAAAGGTCTCTGAATTTGAGAACGCGCGGTGCCTTGTGAAGAAGCCTCTGCTTGTGGAGTCCTCCCGTATGCATGCGTCTCTCCTTGATTCCTCTCCGTGTGTGTTTCCTTGTACCCCTGGCGGGCTATTTATAGGGAGAGCAAGGGTATAATCGCGCCCTTGAAGATATGGAAACAGATTGAACCGAATCTGTTTAAATCTGGAAAGTAGCCTTGCTGCGAGGCTAGGATAGCTTCTGCGGAGCTAGAATTGGCAGGTCGGTTGATCTTTCTGATTTGTTTTGATCCTTTTCATATCGTTGGGAGATTCTCCTTGATCCTCTTACTCGTTTCAAGAGAGTCAAGAGATTGCGGCAATCACCTGCCATATTTGAATCCCGATCGGATTTGATTAGATTGAATCCGATCTCATCAGGAGATTTTGATTGGTCAAAGGTTGACCATAGCAGGCTGATAGCGGAGCTAGAGGCAATCCTTAGCGAAGTCCGAAAAGAGGGTTTTCGGCGAAGTTATCAGTTAGCTTCCTGGCGAAGTTGGATGATGCTAGCCTCTCAATCGAGGCTATCTCCTTGGGCTAATGTAATGCTAAATGCTAGCATCTTAGACCTGCTGAGGTCTGTTTAGAAATAATCCGGGTTCACTGTTCTGCTTGCTGGATCAGTGGAGTCCAAACCGCTTCCTTGTCCCTTGGAGGTGGGTGAAAACTGGTCTTCAGCTCGTCTGTCCCTTGTCTTTTATAAATGTCAACAAGTTTAGACATCGTTCGGACCAATGAGAATCTTGTCTTTTTTAAGTGTCAACAAGACCCCCTTCAAAGTTTTCGAAAGTCTGCAATAGCCCAGACTTCGAAATACTTTGAACCGCTGTGATGGTGGTGTAGAGTATGAACGTCGCCATGATGGTTGAGTTCAGCTTCGCCTTCAATCCTGCTTTGGGATGAATTCGCCGAAGAATTGCACTGGTTCGCGAGTAACTTCGCGTTGGGGTAGTTCCGCGCCTGGGCTTCCAAGAAATAAGTTCGCTTTGGAACTCCTGTTGTCTTTTCAAAGCCAACTGCCGTGGGGCGGTTACGAGGAGGATCATTCCTTCTTTGCGCCAATCGAGAGAGATGTTCTCCGATTTGCACGTTTCCAAGGGAGGATATTCCCTTTATTCAAGGCGCCATAAGTGCCTTTTATGAGGGAGACGTTTTCTCCCTTTGCACGGTTCCAAGGGAAAACCGTCCCTTCCATCAGGGCGCAATAAATGCCTTGAATGCGCTCGTGCTTCCACGCTTGAGGTGAGAGTGCTCAGGCCATGGGGCCTATAAATAGGACACTTGAGGTCCTCTGAAGAGAAATGCCTTGCCTTTCTTCTTCTCTTCTCTTGATTGTGAGAGATACTCAGATCTCTGAATTAGTGGGAAAACCCACTCTGGTTGTCTAACCGGCCAAGGACCAGTAAGTCTTGATCATTCGAAGACTTCACTGCTTTTAGGGAACTCATTTCCCTTGATTTAGCTTTGGCAGCTCGCTTTAGGGATTAACTTCCCTTGTTCTTCATCTTGCAATTGGCTGCTGCAGAGAAGGATCTCATCATAGCTTTCTGTGAAGCTACCATCTTGGCTTGATCAGTGAAAGATCGTTGCTTGTTAAGTCCGCTGCGCAGGCAGGACTTGGGACTTGGCTTCTTCAATAGTTGAGCCAGTCTTGCCATATTGGTGAATGTTGAGACTGTTTCTCACAAGATCAGTCTGACTTTGCCGTATAGGCGAGGCTAGGACTTGGCGTTTGCTGAACCAGCCCATGGTTGCCGTGCAGGCGAGGCTTATCCTCTGCTTTGACTGAAGTTGGATTACTTTGCCGCCGAAGAATCTGACTTAGTATTTTTGCAGCTCTTTCTGTGCTTGACTGCTAACTTGCTCCAATTTGCCTTGCAGCGAGCTATGCTTGCCAGTCTGGTAACTTGATGGAAGAAGCCATAAAATTGCCTTATGCTTCCCCGGTTGAAGCTTTACTTTTAAGCAGGAGGAACAATTCGGGGCAGCGAATGCGCGTCCCAGGGGCTGTTGGCAGCCTCTTATCCGAGATGATTCGTTCTGAGGTGAGGCTGGTCGCCGCTTCGTCGGAGGTGATCAGTGAGATTACTGACATCGTTGCCGACTTTCAACTTTGGTGGCCTTCGTCGGAGACGATCCACTTCAGGGGAGTGGGCCTCACACCCGTCAGATCCGTGGCATCAAAACTAGTTCCCATTATAGGTGATCTGACGTGTTGGCGGCGATAGGTTTTTATTGCCAGGCTTCAACAAAAAATGGCCTGGCAAGACCTGCCATTTTGTGGAGAAAAATGACCGTGTCCTTGTGGCACCACTGATTACAGCCTTATGCAGGAGGAAGGCCCTTCCTATCCCGTTGGTCTGGCCTGGGAGCAGATAAAACCGCTTGTATGCCTCAAATGATCTTGTTGGGCAACTGAATGTGTTTGTATGAAACACAACTTTGATGTAATATCAATGTACCCTTGCTTTTGAATCAATGAAAGTTCATCGTCTGATCATCTAATTTTTGTTTACTTTCACTGAGAATTTGGCCATAGCGGGGCTAAACTGCATGCGGAGTTAAGGACATAGTCCTTTCTTTGAGTGATCTTCGCGAGACTGGCATGTCAGCGCCTTTTTAGAGGGCTAAAGTAAGCCTTTCGGCTAAGTTCTTGAAGGATTGTGCGAAGTCCGCACTTTAAGCCAGGGCGAAGTTAACCCTTAGCGGAATCGAAGCAGCGCTTCTCGGGAAGGCACTTTGGGCGGCGTTTCGAATTAATTCGAAACGGCGGCATACGCCCTTTTCGAGGCCTCGTTTCAGGCGCTGATTGGCCTATAAAAGCCCGATCGGGCTGAGCAGGAAAAGATCTCCTTTTTCAGAGAAATTTCTATCTCTTCCTCTCCTTCTTCTTCCTTCTTTGCTTCAGAGTTCTTTGAGAACCCTTACATTTCTTTGATGGCGCCCAAAAGACGAGCAGGGAAAGAAGTGGCGACTTCTGCGGCGGAGGGCGCTCCCCCTCCGGTCATCGAGCGACCGATCACCGGTAAGGAATTTTCCTGACTGATTAGAGAGTGGTCTCCATCTTTTGGAGCCGATACTCGGCTATTAGGACGATCAAATATGATCTGTCCTTATCAGGGAACTCGTTTCCCTTCAACTTCCCTATTTTGCTTGCACCAGGGAAGTAAGAACTGAACAGTTCTTCTTTGGGCTTTCGCACGAAGCCATAACTTGGGCCATCTCCGTACTGTTTGAGGAAAAGGACTTGAATAAGTCCTCTCAGTCATGATGACTTTTGACCATAATGCCCTTTGATGACGTCAGCCCTTAGGGCTATACCACTTCCTGCTTTAAGCGAAGTCGGCGTTTTGGATATTTTCTGCAAAGATGCAGTCTTATCCATGAAGTGAAGCTTTTTCAAAGCTATCGCCTTGCAGGCCCTGCTTGCTGGGCGAGGCTATGCCTTAGTGAATTTTTAAGCTTTCGCATCCACTTGATTGGTGAACTAATCATAGCTCATTTCTGTTTTTGCAGTTCATTACGCCTCCGGCCTCCAGAACAGTCTGTTCGGTGTAGCCAGTCAAGCAGGCGGAAGCATCGGCTTGCAGTTCTATGGGCAGGCTTCATTGTTTAGTGAGCCGAGCTCCCTTGTACGGGATACGCTCATCCAGGAGGGTCGTCCGCAGGCCATGCGGAGCATCTTGACTACGGCTCCTCTTGAAGATATCGACCGTCAGGCTTACAGAAAGCCTGACTTCATGTTCGGGGATGCTGCACCAGATCCCGATCGCCAGCTACAGGCCGGTGAAGGCCAGTGGATCTTCCAGTTGGACGGCGAGAGATTCTATCTCCCGTCCGCTAAGCGACATTTTGCTTTGTCTTCCTTTGCGAGCGCAACTCAGGCTCGGAAGATGGCGTGGGGCGTGAGCCTAAATGCCGAGTCTGTAAGTGTCGGGAGGTTGACATTCCAGTCCGGCTATTCGAGGGCGGGCCATCCTCGTAGCATAATGGGGCTATACCCTGGGAAGGTATCGCGGGACCTTCTAGTAGGAGAGAACCCAGCTGCGGCGCCGACCTTTGGCACTCAGTTCTGCGAAGTTGACGGGAACTACCCGGCCACCAATTTCAGGACTCCCGGTTGGGTCCACCCTCCTAGATCGTGGTGGGCGGAGTTGACCAACTATATCCTCACTCATTTTGAGGGGGACTTAGAGAGGTTAAACCTCCATGAGGCCGTCAGGGCGACCTGCTACGGCATTGAGATGAAGGTGGCGTGCTTCTACGCCATCCTTGAGTTGTATTGCCCGGCCTCGGGGACTTTCTTCACCCCAGTTGGTGAGTTGGGCATGGCCCTGCATGAGATGCGGGAGATCTCTGCTTTACCCTTCGGGTCTCTTCCATACGAGGAGTACTTTCCCTGTGAGGCGGAGTTGGCTATTCTGGAAAAGCAGGAGCCTGCTCTGCTCGAGACATATCGGGAATTGATGTGCCATTTGCACATTTGCTCCAGCATCCACACTGGTGGCAAGGGTAGCTCGAAGAGCTTGAAGAGCTGGGGGAACTACTTGTTCCCGGATATAACTAGTGCGCCTGAGGCAGCTCATTGCGGAGTTGCTGAAGAAGACATCTTGGCAAGGATGGAGGTGCATGCTGAAAAGGACATCGTCGTGGCAGAAGAAGATGGTCCTCTCGGGAAGGGTGACGTTCTTCGGAGCTTTCATCATCAGGCCCGTCGGCCCATGTCTCGGAAGGCGTTGCTGGCCGGCTTCTTAACCATCTGGTTAAAGAAATGTGTCGTGCCTTCTTCTTCGGGTGACATCGTCCATCCGACTGTGCTGCTGCCTGCCGTTCGCTTGGTTCATGGCCACCGTCTGGGTCTTCTCCCGGCCATGGTGTGTTGTATTCAGAGGGGCCTTCGTGCACTGACGGAGGCTTTCTGCAGGCCAATGGTGTCAAGGCGAGGGAAGGGTGCCGTCCTGCCTTGTGACGGACCCAATCCTAGGGTAGGTTTACCGTACACCTACTTGATGGCGTGGTTCGCCTTGCACTGTCCCAGTTTGATTGGAGCTGGGGAAGACCCTCCGCAGGGTGTTCAAACGGCGCTTCTCCATCGCTTTGAAGGCCGTTCGTGGCAGAAAACTTATGTGGCCGAGGCCCGTAAGTTAGTGCGTCGTTATGACGCTTATAGCCTGTTCCGTTGTTTTCCTCGCCTGCGAGGTGCAGGATACAACGAGGAATTCCATGATGTGGAGTCAGGTCGGTCTCCCATGAGTCGGGGTGTTTTCGAGTGGCTGGTCTGTATCCGGCCCTCGCATTTGCTGTACAGGAGTGGGGATACCTGCTACTTGGAGCCCTACGTCCCGAACCGATTTGCCCGCCAATTTGGGTATGATCAGTTGTATGTGGGCAACCCCAATCCGGACCTGGCTTTCATGGGGAGCCTCATTGATGGGGCTCGTGGTTGGCGGTTCTTTACCGCGAATGACACTGGAGCGTGGCTGCGCACGCCGCTGAGGGATCCCGGCCTTTGGACGACCCTGTGTTTCTGCCAATGGTATGCGGCTTCGAACTCCACACCTGCTAGGTTTAATGCCAACCGTTCGGGTGTGAAGTTAATCTCTCATCGGATGAGGCAGAAGGCTTCTGATAAGATGGAGGGCAAACGAGTCCGTGTTCCTGGCATAGAGGAGTTCATCGCTGGGGATGACAGCGGGGCTTCTGATGCGGGGAGCCCTTGCTTCGAGGCAGGGACGATGGCTTATGCCCATGAAGCTGATGCTCGTGAAGCCGGGTCTGGTGTAGTGGGGACAGCTCCCTCACAACATGTGGAGGAAGTGGAAGAAGAGGACTCTGATGTCCACTTCAAAAGGAAGCGTGGGAGTGGATCCCGTAGGAAGTCGTTGGCGAAGAGGCCCCGTCGCCAGACTCCTACCATCGTGGTAGAGGGTGAGCTCTCTGCTGCACCTCCTTCTGCTGTTCCATTAGTGGCTGAGCCGTCGGTTGCTGAACCGACTACTGGTAAGATTGGCCCCCATCTAATATGCTTTCAGCGCACTTTAAATAACTCATCATTTGCTTTTTGTTGCAGGAGCTGAGGAGCAAGGGGAGCAAGGGGACCAGTATGATCCTCTATTCGCTTATGGAGCTGCTGCTGGTTCCTTTACTCGCTCGGAGGAATCTGGAGGTGATGCGGCCGACATTGGCCCGTCGGGCGCTGGGACTTCTAAAGGAAGTCCTATGGCATCCAGCTCTACCGGGTGGTCTGCGGAGGAATCGGCGAGCAGGCCGGCTATCCGCGTTTATTCTGGCAAGAACTTCGCGATGAAACCCCTAGAGACTGATGAGGCTGACGAAGTAACATCAGCCTTCGGTAAAATGACGACCTTTTGATCTCCTCTTGTTTACTGCATCTGCTTTTTGACCATGGCTTTGTTGCAGGTGCTTGGCCTCAAGATGCGTCGGTTTTGAAGGAGCCGGAGACTTCCCCTGGAAGGTCAGAGGGTGGGTTGAGTGCTTCGTCCACGGCGGATGTTGCCATGTTGGACGTGTTGTATGGCGACTTGCCTTCTTATCAGCCCACGTCAGCTGAAAGGCGAGAGGCTGAAGGGGCGGCAGTCCCGGAGGTATCCTTACTCCCATTCACATCACCGAGTGAGGTGCCGGTCATTTTGCCCAGTGCGAGGCTGAGGGTGATCGTGGACCCTAGTTCCCCGACTTTGATTGTCGAGCCTGCTGTTCAGGAGGTGGTTGCCAGTCCTTCCTCCACGGTGGCTGGCGTGCTGGTGTCGCTGAGGACTCCGTCGAGGTCGCCTTTGGCTTGCCCTGCTGCTGTCGATGTTCCCGCTTCTTCTTCTGCGGCGGTGTCGACTGGGATGGTAAACTGCTCCGAGGTTGTCTCAAGGGTTGATGAAGCTGAGAATGACTTCATCGGTAATCTGGTCGACAGCTTCTATAACAGCTTGGAGCAGACTATCGGTCTCGTCTTGAAGGGCTCGCCTGTGCCGTTCTCGAAGCTGAAGATGGTCCTCTCCCGTGGCATTGAGTGTATCCGGGACTTTGAGGGGTACCATCAAGCTGCTGCTTTAGAGCTCCTGGTAGATGACCTTGAGAAGGACGTGGAGGAATGGCGCCATTTCCATCGTTCCGACGCAGCGTCTTTGGCTGATGAACGGCTCACACGTCTTGTCGCCCAGAGGCGCGAGGCTCAGCTCGCCGCTCAAGAGGCTGCTGAGGCTATCTCCTCTGACTTGAAGTCTTTGGAGGCAGAGCAAGCAAAGGTTGGGAGTGCAATTGACGCTTCCATCAGTGCTCTTCTTGATGCCGAAGATAAGGTTAAGAGGGCCGAAGAGATGATCCGGAAGGCAAATCTCCTCTTATCCAAAGCTACACAGATGCGTGATGAAGAGTCTGCGCGGCTTAAGCAGCTCAGGGCTCGAAGTGAGGAACTGGCGGCGCAGAAGTCGTCACAGAGGGCGACTTTGGTGGAGGTCGAGGCTCGTCTGGCTCAGGCGGTGGACTTCGATGAGGCTGAGCTAAGATCACAGGCGCTGGCCCAGGCTGCTGATGACAGGAGGGCGAGGCTAGCTTCGCTCGGAGATCGGATTCGATCTTATCATGTACGCCTGTAGGCTCCTCCATGTATCCCATCCTTTTGGAATTTAATAAAAATTCTTTCTTTTGTCGTCTTTGTTTGTTTAGATAATGAGACATGGCTGTCTGTTGGTTCAGAGGTCGCGATGACATAACCAATTGAGATGTTGCCAGTCTCGAGGTTAGCCCATTGCGGGGCTAAAAGGGGAGATACTTGCCTTTTGTAAATGTCAGCAAGCATCGAGATTGAGACTTAGCTGTCTGCTGGTTCAGAGGTCGCAATGACATAACCAATTGAGGCGCCGCTAAGTTCAATGGTGGATGAAACTTGGCTATCTGCCAGTTCAGAGGTCGCAATGACATAACTGGTTGAGAAGCCACCAAGCTCAACAATGAGTGATACTCGTCTTTTGTAAATGTCAACGAGTATCGAGACCTGTCTTTTGTAAATGTCAACAGGACTCGGGATTGAGACTTAGCTGTCTGCTGGTTCAGAGGTCGCGATGACGTAACCAATTGAGACGCCGCTAAGTTCAATGGTAGATGAAGCTTGGCTATCTGTCAGTTCAGAGGTCGCAATGACATAACTGGTTGAGAAGCCACCAAGCTTCAAAATAGGTGATACTCGTCTTTTGTAAATGTCAACGAGTATCGAGACCTGTCTTTTGTAAATGTCAACAGGGCTCGGGGTTGAGACTTGTCTTTTGTAAATGTCAACAAGCTCAAAATAGGTGATACTTATCTTTTGTAAATGTCAATAAGTATCGAGACCTGTCTTTTGTAAATGTCAACAGGGCTCAAGATTGAGACTTAGCTGTCTGCTGGTTCAGAGGTCGCGATGACGTAACCAATTGAGACGCCGCTAAGTTCAAAATAACAATGGAGTTTGGGAAAAGTCTCGTTTTCACGGGGAGAAACGAGGGAATCACTGTCATAGGTTTAATGTTAACGTAACAGCGAGATATATGTGGTCCTACAATTCTATGGATGAGAATTGGTAGGTGATTTTGGAGGTCTCATTATCTCGGGGAGAAACGAGGGGATTGCTGTCATAGGTTTAATGTTAACATAACAGCGGAATAAATGTGGTCCTACCATTCTATGGATGAGAATTGGTAAGTGATTCTGGAGAGGGAATCAAGTGGGAGCAGGTCCCTTGGGATTTTAAGCAAACCCCCAGCTATCAACAGGTTTGATATGCTTGGAGAAAGAGAGAGGCTCTCTTTGTGCGCATTCCGGACGCGCGGATCTCGATCAGAGGTGTAATGTTACTTGATCGAGGGGAAGATCCTTGATTAAGGATAGTACTTCTTTAAGAACTTGCCATTGATCGGCATCATGAGGAGGTCGCCGTCTGCAGTTGTAAGGCGGTATGCTCCGTTTGAATAGACTGTCTCTATCACAAACGGTCCTTCCCATTTAGGCTGAAATTTGCCTTTGGTCTTGTGCGTCATAATCATCGGTCGTCTGACGGCTAAGACTAGGTCTCCTTTGTGGAAGACTCTCTGCTTGACCTTCTTATTGAAGGCTTTTGACATCCGAGCCTGATATAGCTCGATGTGTTGCTGAGCTTGCAGCCGCTTCTCGTCCAGGGCTTCGAGCTCTTGAAGACGCAAGCGATCATTGTCTTCTGATGTCATCTTAGTAGTCAGGGCTACCCGCAATGATGGCACCTGGATTTCCAATGGGATGACCGCTTCGCACCCATATACCAGGGAGAAAGGCGTATTGCCTGTCGGTGTCCGAACCGTAGTCCGGTAGGCCCAAAGGCATTCACCGAGCTTTTCGTCCCAATCTCGCTTGTTCGAGGAGACAAACTTCTTGAGCAGCTTGATGATTGTCTTGTTAAATGCCTCTGCCAAGCCGTTGGCGGCAGGATTGTAGGCGGTTGAAGCCACATTCTGAATTCGGTATTTATCGCAGAACCGATAGAACCCTTGGCTTACGAACTGGGGACCATTGTCATGGATGATCCGTCTGGGTACACCAAATCGATGGATGACCTGGTGTTTGATGAAGCTAACCAGATTGGAGGTTTTAACTTCGGCCAACGGTGTGGCCTCTGCCCATTTTGAGAAGTAATCGGTTATTGCCAGGATAAACCGGTGACCTCTTGCCGAAGAGGGACTGATTGGCCCTACGACATCGACTCCCCATGCTTCAAATGGCCATGAAGCAACAGTAGGGTGGAGCAACTCCGAAGGTTGGTGTATGAAGTCTGCATGGACCTGGCACGCCTTACACCTTCGTGCATATTGGGTGGCATCGGCCATCATGGTCGGCCAGTAGTACCCAAGTCTGTGCAGCCTGTCTTTAAGCTTTGGACCCGGCTGGTGAGCTCCGCAAATGCCATCATGTGCTTCTTTAAGCACTTCCTGTGCCTCTGAATGAGAGAGACAACGGAGGAGGACACCGTCATATGAACGACGGTAGAGTGTCTTCAAAGTGGGATCATAGTAGAAACGGAGCGACCTTCGTCTGATGGACGCCGCTTCTTTGGGATCGTCTGGAAGCAGACCGTGCAGAGCGTAGTCAATGAGAGGGAAGCGCCAATCCCTCGGCTCAAGACCCACGGAGATATTATGGACCTCTTGAATCTTTAGCATATGCTTGGAGCATACGAGATGCCGGGTTGCGACTGTGAGGTGATACTCGGTGTCGGCCGGTAAGGCTAGCGTTGTCGCTAATGCAGCGAGAGCATCCGCCTTGGTATTTTGAGATCGGGACACATGCCCGATGTAGAAGCCTTCAAATAAGCTAGCCAATTCGATGGCTGTATGATAATAAGGCACCAAGTCCTCATGGCGGACTTCATATTCGCCTTTTACCTGGCTAATGATCAGCTTTGAATCGCCATAAGCTTCAAGGTAGCGTACCCCCATTCCATGGGCGAGCTGGAGACCGATGAGCAGAGCATTGTATTCCGCTACATTATTAGAGCATGATTCTGTCAAGGAGAATGCTCTGGGAAGGATATGATCCTGTGGGGAGATGAACACAACCCCCACCCCGGCAATAATTTTCCCTTTGGGGCCCATCCGCGATGCTCCGTCGAAGAACATCTGCCACACTTCCTCTGCTGAGGTTGCATTAGACTCGAAGACTTCATCAGGGATGTCTTCGTGAAGTTTTGAATGTTCTGGAACTGGGTGAGCAGCTAAGAACTCTGCAAGGGCCTGGCCTTTAACTGCCTTCTGAGGACTAAAGGTCATGTCGTATTGAGACAACAGGAGTGCCCATTTAGCCAACATTGAATTCAGCGACCCTGGCTTCGTCATGAGAAGACGTAAAGGGTTCACCCTGGAGATGACATGTATGGTTTGGCCAACCAAATAATGTCGCGTCTTCTGGACAGCGAAGACGAGAGCTAAACACTCTTTCTCAATAGGATTGTAGCGAGATTCCGCTCCTATGAGAGTCCTGCTCAGATAATAAATGGCCTGCTCATGGCCATTGTCGTCCTTTTGAGCGAGGAGGGCGCCGAGGGAATAATCCAGAGCTTTTACATAAAGCAGGAATGGTTTCCCTGATGTAGGGGCCACTAAGACCGGAGGTTTTGTGAGATACCTCTTAATGTCTTCATAAGCTTCTTGACAAGCTTGGTCCCATATGAAGGCAGTACCCTTTTTCATGAGACGGGTAAAGGGCTGGCAACGGCCTGAAAGATTTGCTATGAATCTTCTGATGTAGGCTAATCTGCCTTGCAAGCCTCGGAGCTCTTTGAGGTTCCTCGGTGGATGCATGTCCTGTATGGCTTTGACTTTGTCTGGGTCCAGATGGATCCCTTTTGATGTGACAATGAACCCAAGGAATTTGCCGCTGGACACTCCCAAGAAGGATTTCGTCGGGTTCATTTTCAGCTGATGAGCCCGCATTATGTCGAACATCGTTTTCAGATCACGAAGATGTTCATTTTTGCTGCGGCTTTTGACGGCAATGTCGTCAACATAGCATTCCACCGTCTTTCGGAGATGGTCGCGGAAGATCATGCTCATCGCCCGCTGGTAGGTTGCTCTGGCGTTCTTCAGTCCGAAGGGCATTACAGTGTAGCAGTATACCCCCAATGGCGTTCGGAAAGAAGTATGCTTCTCGTCATCAGGATACATCTTGATCTGGTTATACCCTGAGAAGCCGTCCATGAAAGACATCCTCTCGAATCCGCATGTGTTGTCGATCATGACATCGGTGATCGGCAGTGGGAATTCATCTTTAGGACAGGCCGTATTGAGATCACGGTAGTCGATGCAGATTCGTATTTTTCCCATTCTTCTTGAGGACGGGGACTATGTTAGCCACCCAATCTGGATGTTGTTCCTCCCGGATGAAGCCACAAGCATTGAGCTTATGAACTTCGGCTTCAATAGCCTCCATGATGTTTGGGCGGAACCGACGTTGTTGCTGCTTGACTGGCCTAACGTCGGGCTTGATGTTTAGACGGTGCATAGCGACCTGTGGATCAAGTCCGGGCATGTCTTCATAGCTCCAGGCGAAGACATCTATATACTCTTTCACGAGCATTATCAATTCTTCCTTTTCGATGAGTGATAAGCTTTCACTTATGAAAATAGGCTTGGGGTGATCTTGACTACCCAAGTTAACCTGGATCACCTTGTCTTCGGTAGGTGGCTCGCGCAGCTCGAACCGCTTTTCCCATTGGAGACTTAATTGCTGGGCCCAAGGTTCCTCATCAGCAGCGTCCGCAGGTTCCAATTGACTGCCTGAAGTCATATTCACAGTGAGGCCGTTGAACATTCCTCCTATGCTGATGTCAGAGTCCCACTCGGCAGATGAACCCGACTGTGATGGAATTGGTTCGTCGTCTTTGACCTGAACCGTTACTGACGATGTGGGTGTAACATAACCCAACCCCCTGCGTGTACTATCATAGTAATTTGCAGGTTTCCCTCTTGGGATGGAATTACGCATCAAGCTGCGTCTTCCTTTTCCGAAGTTTAGGCCCGCTCCCTGCTTCAGGTTGTAACCCATCTTCTTCATAATATGGCGTGCTGATGGCGCGTAATGAAAGAACTGTGGAGCATCCGACTCTGAGCTTAAGTCTATAGTTGAGAATCTCCCTGGCCGGGCTCTGCCGAAGATTATCGGCAACTGACCTTGTTTGGATGGAGGGATCACCAGCGTGGCCCCTTCTATAACCTCCACAGATGTAGTAGCCGAACTTGGCTCATGTACGGGCGTATGAAGAGAGCCATCCATAATGGATTTAATCGACTCGATGCTCGCAGGATAATCAAAAGAGATACTATCATTAATTACCCATTCTCCCTCTTCATCGGAAGGGATATTACATTGGGGGTCATTAAAGCATGCTACAATTGGTTCGCCAATCGAAATGGCTGGCACGCCTGTTTCGGATTCTGAATCCGCCTCATTGCCACTTTCATCATCGTCTGGCAATGGTTCTGCAGGCGTTCCGTCGGCCTCTTGATACAAGAGGGCGTCGGTGAAGTAGTTTTCCACCCCCTTGAAGGGTTGCTTTTCAGCGAAGACAGTTCGTACTGTCGCATCATCTTCAACATATTTGAAGCACTGATGGAGAGTGGAAGGAACGATCCAGTTGGCGTGGATCCATGGTCGTCCCAGTAACAGGTTGTATGATGTGTCAGCGTCGATGACATAGCATGTCACCTCTGACTTCAGGCTTCCGATTCTGCAGCGGAGCCGAATCTTTCCAAGCGGATGGCTGCTCCCGGCATTGAAACCATATATTGTAGTGGTGGTTGCGGACAACCTGTACAATGGTATGCCGAGGAAATAGAGGAGCCTTTTGGGGATGATGCTGAGTGCAGACCCCGGATCGACTTGTACTCTTTCAATGCATGTTGAACCGATATATCCGGTATAGTACAGAGGTCGATCATGCTTGTTGTCTTTGAGAAGCATATCTTCCGTCGTAAAGGTAATAGCAGGCACTTTGGACTGTGCGTGATGGCACTCTGAGCAGGAAGGCTGCATCTCATCACCAGGAACCTCAGGCATGCATGTCAGAAAGGACTCCGAGTCGGCCAGCGCATCTCTGAGTGCCTTTCTTGTCTCTTTAGAGAGACGAAGGAGCTCGTGTATTGTGATACGAGCCGGGATATTGGCTAAGTGGGCCAATATATCAAAGCGAAAGGGCGTGGCTAACCCTTGGCCTGGCGGTTTCTTCAACACATGGTCGAACCGCACTTCCTTAGGCTTCTCCTTCCCTTTGGTCAGGACTGGAGTGGATGCCGGCATTGGTACTGACGTCGTTTGCTATTGTATCTCGTCAGTAGACTTGTCATACTGCTTTAAGTATGATCTTCCAGACCGGGTGCCTGTCTGTTGAGGTGCATCTGCCTGCGTTGTACAGGCATGCTTCTCTTCTTCTGAATCGCTGAGGGAAGCCGAAGTAAGATTACCATCATCTGGCAGGACAGAGATGACATTGCAGGACTTGCCCTTTTTGCTGGAGTCCTTCGACGTCCGCTGTACGTCTCGGACGAGGTCAGGGTGTATCCACATAACTTCCCCTGTCTCCAATGTCAAGGGGACGAGACCCTTGTCAACTTTAGCTATGGTTGAAGAATGCTTGACTTCCAACCGCGGTGTGGGGGCTGGATAGGTCCCGTCGGGAACTGTGACCTTCTGAGCAGTGCCGAACTCAAGAGTCACCATATTGGCAGTGACTTTCTTCTGTTCCGTCTTCAATGTGATGACTCCGGCATCGACCAAGGCTTGAATTCTATCCTTGAGAACATAGCACTTGTCAGTAGGATGGTGGATCATCCTGTGGTAGAGGCAGTATTTAGGGTCGTTTGTACGCCCTATCTCATTGGGACGGCGAGCGTCCGGTAGCTTCATTTTGTTCCCTTTGTGGAGCAGATGGAATATCGTGACCACCTGGTCATCTCTGAAGGAGTACTGCTTCGGAGGAAACTTGGGCTCTTGGCTGTTGACGCCGGTCTTCTTGGCCTTTGACTGCATGTCCCCGATCAGCTCGACGGACATAATCTCCTTCCCTTTAGCTTGGGAAGACTGCGGGAGATCGCTACGCCCTTTGTTGTTCGCGCCCCATTTGCTCCTAGGGGCGGATGGCTCGAACTTCTTAGCCGATTTCTCGGCTATCTCAGCTTGTTCGACCAATTCCTTCCAAGTATGGGCTTTGACAGCCCCCATGCGGACTTCTACTTGATCCAAGAAGTTGTGCCTGCATGTCTGTAAGAGCATGGGTAATAGCATCCCTGCTGGGCACATCAGAGATAGATTTCTGAACCGGTCAATGTATTCATGGACAGATTCGCCTTTCCTCTACACAGTGGAAAGGAGCTTGTCCATGGTCACTTCGGTGTCATCCTCATAGAAGCGAGAGAGGAACCGAGTTTCCAGGTCGACCCAGGAATTGATAGAGTCCTGAGGAAGGCTTCGGAACCAGTCGAATGCCACCCCTTTCAAGGTGCCGATGAACAACCTAGCCATGATGGCGTCGTTGTTTAGAACATTACCGGTCTGGGACCGGAAATAGTAGATGTGCTGATTGGGCGAGCTCTTACCATCATACGTGTGCAACGTTGGTGGTTTGAACTTTGGCGGATATGGCACCGAATCCCACTCCAGCGGATAAGGACGGACTGCCCCTACCTTCTTTAATTCATCCCTCTGAGCTAGGGATGCGATTTGAGCTTGAAGGCCTTTAAGGACTTCGGCATCCAGGGAAGAGCCTCCCTTAGATTTCTCCGTCTTGGGCGGATCGTTGCTGAGGTGTCCCTCCTCATCATGATTGCTCCCTGTATCATCATTCCGGTTGCTGAGGAGCTGAGCGAGCATCTGTTGAATATTGTCCAGGGCCTCTTGCTGAATTCTGGAAGTTTGCTCCTGAGCTTCCAGGCGCTGACGAAGATCATCATTGGCGTTATCGGCCATATTGACCGATGCTTTGTCCGTCCGTATAGAACTGACTGTTGCTGAAGAGGCATACCCGCTGTCTTCATCTTCTCCATCAGATGATTGGGGTGATCGTCTGGATTGTGGCGAGATTAGGGCCTTTGAGGAAGAAGGCTGCTCATAATTATAGGGTATCGCTACCCTGGATCTGGTGTTTCGGAAAACACCTTCTTCGCGCACCAAAACTTCACCTAAGCCCGGGCTATAATCTGGATCTGGGGAGCCGAAAGGGGTATCATCAGATGTATGACCTTCCCTGTGTCGCTCTCGTCCTCTTCCGGTCATGTTGACGGACGCGAAGGCTAGGCCTCGCGAAGCGCTCCTTTCATGATGTTTCTTTATGGCATGTGCGGATAACCGGTCAAACACCGATTGACGGTGCGGAGGTGCCACCTTGATTGGATATTGCCGACAATGGGCTGAATGGATTGTCACAAGTCGGCATCCTCTTTGACAACACGGGGAAGTGGTTTGGAGAGACTCCAATTCCCGCTTGTTCGTCAAGAATTGTAGCAGGTTAGGCTCAACAGAGCCTGAACAACCCCGTAGAGAGGCCTTTTTGGAGCGTACAAGGGATGATGCTCCGTTCTTCTTATCCCTGCAGAAGGGATTAGTACTGAATAGTACTTTGGCGCTAGCTTCGCCGACAGGTGCGAGCTTAGTGCCTGATGAATTGGGGAGCGGAGCACGCTGTGGTGCTTTGCCCGCTATTCTGCTGCGAAGGGGATCAACCTCAGATAACACTGCGGCCCTAGCCTTGCGGTCGCGAACCCAGTGAGTTCGTTGTGGTACAATAGCTTCGCTTGTACGAGCGAGGCTGACATGAGGCTTCGCTGCCTTTGATTCAAGTGACGGTATGATTGCCGTCGTGACTTCATGGCTGGCAGCATCGTCAGGGCAGATGGGCATCTTACCCTTTTCTTCGCGGGAGAGGCGCAGTCTCGGCATGACTACTCCGGGAGCTTTGGTTGAAGACTCCTGTTTAGGCTTCCATATCAGCCTTGACAGGGGACGCCTAGGTTCGCAAGGAACCTGAATAGCCACAAGCGGGGCTGTGGGGTGTTGGCAAGATTCTGCCTCTGGTTTCTGATTTGAAACCTTGGCCATGAAGACCTTCCTGTGCTTCCGTGCTCGAAGCGTCAGGCCACCCCCAGAGAGGACTTCTTCAAATCTTCCTTGATCGATCTGGATAACCAGGTTCTCAAAAGTGCAGGATCTGGGCTGCGGGCATGTTTCCTTATTGCGCCAGAGAATTGCGGCAGGTTTGCAGAGAACCTTTTCCGCCTCCGCAGAGACTTTACTTGAAGATTTAGCCAGAGAAGATCTGGCTGCACCGGCTTTTCTGAATTCAGAGATAGACCCGAAGGTCTGTTCGTCGCATTGCGACACTTGATTCTCAGCAGAGGAGAATACAATCCCCAGCGGAATCGCCATCTTGTTTTCCATTATGTTTGCTAAGGGGGAAAACTTACAAATAAAAGTTTGAGGAGCTAAATTACAAGTATTCTCAAAAGATTACAAGTAGATCTCCTCAGAGATTCTGGGAAAATGTGCCGATAGGAGTCTGGTCAGCGCGCGACCACTTTGTCCCTTTGACGATGCGAGCGATGAAATTCCCTTCTCGCCTGGTTCGGGGAATCAGAGAACAGAAGGTTGGTAGAACCCTCTTGCTGCTTCTCAAAATCGCCTTCAATAAGGAATTCCTTCTCGCCTGGTTCCGGAGATTCCTTGAGAAGAAGGACGACGTTAGGGTATCAACACCCTGATTAGAGAAAGCAATTCTCTAAAAGGTCTCTGAATTTGAGAACGCGCGGTGCCTTGTGAAGAAGCCTCTGCTTGTGGAGTCCTCCCGTATGCATGCGTCTCTCCTTGATTCCTCTCCGTGTGTGTTTCCTTGTACCCCTGGCGGGCTATTTATAGGGAGAGCAAGGGTATAATCGCCCCCTTGAAGATATGGAAACAGATTGAATCGAATCTATTTAAATCTGGAAAGTAGCCTTGCTGCGAGGCTAGGATAGCTTCTGCGGAGCTAGAATTGGCAGGTCGGTTGATCTTTCTGATTTGTTTTAATCCTTTCCATATCGTTGGGAGATTCTCCTTGATCCTCTTACTCGTTTCAAGAGAGTCAAGAGATTGCGGCAATCACTTGCCATATTTGAATCCCGATCGGATTTGATTAGATTGAATCCGATCTCATCAGGAGATTTTGATTGGTCAAAGGTTGACCATAGCAGGCTGATAGCGGAGCTAGAGGCAATCCTTAGCGAAGTCCGAAAAGAGGGTTTTCGGCGAAGTTATCAGTTAGCTTCCTGGCGAAGTTGGATGATGCTAGCCTCTCAATCGAGGCTATCTCCTTGGGCTAATGTAATGCTAAATGTTAGCATCTTAGACCTGCTGAGGTCTGTTTAGAAACAATCCGGGTTCACTGTTCTGCTTGCTGGATCAGTGGAGTCCAAACCGCTTCCTTGTCCCTTGGAGGTGGGTGAAAACTGGTCTTCAGCTCGTCTGTCCCTTGTCTTTTGTAAATGTCAACAAGTTTAGACATCGTTCGGACCAATGAGAATCTTGTCTTTTTTAAGTGTCAACAACACTCATCATGAATCTATATGTGGAAGAGATGTTAAGCTCTCCTTGCATATAGGCAATATAAATCAAAACTTTTGAATTTTTTTTTAAAACAAAATTTTGAGATACTAAATTTTAAAACATTCAAATAAACATCTTGATATCAAAAGAGAGTATTTTTTTTAAGTATATGATATCAACGTAAAATTTTTATTTTCTATCATAAAGCAAGGGAGTGGAAATATAAATACTAATTGTAAACATGAAAATTGAATTTTCTCCCTCTTTATGAAATACCAACAAAACACATGCATAAGCTTGAAATAAGATATCAATTGAAAATATAATCAATTGAAACAAAGTTGAAACTCAAGCTTATCATAAACACAAACATATATATGTATGAAAAATAGATACCAATTGAAATTGATATTCTTGGAATTGAAAGCATACATACATACAAACATATATGAGTATACAAGAAAGGTCAAAATTGATACCAATTGAAAGAATTCAATGATACCAATTGAAACAACAATAATGATCAAGTGTATACATCATATAACTTCCACCCATTCATGCACAAGTTTAAAAGATATTCACTATAAAGCATACATGAGCATGATCTCCCGTCCAACCGCCCTTGGAAGGTAGGGATTTTCAAAAAATAGATTTGAAAATAAGCTTTGTTTGAAAAACTCTACCAAAATGAAAAATACGAACTAGTTAAATGAAAAAACTTGTTAACTATTGCGAAATCCTTCAAGCAAGGAATAAAACAAAATTATTTTTCATGAAACATAAAATCCACATAATAGTCAACACTCATAATCAATTAAGCATAAATATGACTCATGAAAACAAACACATGAGTAAACAATAAATGTGAGTGTACAAATAAGATGTGAAGATCATAATCATGAAAGATGGACAATAAGCTCAATATTCCTTGAAACAAGAAAACATGAAAATCATCAAAACTATTTAATCTTCAAGGTATATGTATATCCTATACAAATTAAAGTATACATACATATCCAAATACAACGAGTCCACAAAGATGTATGCATGAAGGCACGTGGCTCAAAAGGATGTATATGTATAACAATAATTTGGATAAAATAGACATATACATGAAGTTAAACATAAACACAAAAATATGAAACAAATCCAAAAATGGGAATACAAGTTTAAAATGCATGGATCATCAAAACTAGACTATATTAGCACATCTAATGGGAACAAATAAGCATTCAAGCACAAATATATATAGATTTATTTGTGGCCCACTATATGCACAAATATATATACTAGTTCTAATGAAAACTAACATCTAAACATGTAATCAAATCATGAAGCATAAAAACAAGATATAAATTATCATGATAAGCATAAACATGATTATTAAGAAAATCCACATGTTATTAAACCTATGATAAACATGATAGCTAAACAAATGGTGAGAACACAAAATAATAGTCCATATTAAACATGGGTGTCTCAAAGGCTATACATGCATGTCAATGATCTAATAAACATGGCATTTTCATAATAATCTAAAAACATCAAATCATGCTAAAGATAATGAACATGAAAAGCATGCATAAATAAATAAGGAGTAAGAGACCGTTACCAAAACCTATGAGGCAACTCTCCATTCTCCAAAACATGGTGGTTCTCTCCACCAAACATCCCTTGAAAGTGATGCGTCCAATTGATTTCCATGAAGCTTGGAACGCATCACTCCAAGGTACCGCTACTCTCACGTCATGTGAGAGCCCACTCCTACATCATAAACTCTAGGGGTGGTCTTTGGTACCCACAATTTTTTGGGTCCATGGGGGTTAGTATCATTTCTAACCCAAACAAATTTACTAGCTAAATTACAATCATGTATACGATCAAAACAAAATTTAGCAAGGTGGCCCTTACGTCCACAATGTGTACAAGTGTACACATGAGCATACATAGTGTGATGGTGTCCGTGAGGAGCATGTGTATGCCGTGGAGGGTGTGCATGAAAAGATGGAACTTGTTTCTTTCGAAACAAAGATTCCAATCGTGTATGACCCACTACACATTGGCTCAAAGTGGAGCCCAAACAATCAACACTCTTCTTAAGCATGGATATATCTTTTTCAATTAAAGAAGAAGTGTGGCATGCAATGGGTGATCTAGGTGAAACTACCCTAGCATGGCAAACATGTGAAGAAATATCATTTTTCAAAGATTTATTTTTATTTAAACAAATTTCTAATTCTTTTGAAATAAAATCAATTTCTCTTTTCAAAGAATCATTTTCTCTTAAAACAAATTCAACTTTTGAAGACAAAACATCATTATTTTTCAAAAGAGTTTCACAATCATTTTTAGATTTTAAAACTTTATTTTCTTTTAGAGTAAGGTCTAGTTGAGATCTCAATGAATCCCTTTCATTATAGACCTCAACCTTCTCTTGCAAAATCTTGTCAAGTCTAGAATGCAAACTTTTATTTTCTTTTTCAAGGCCTAGACTTTTCTTTTTCAAAACTTTATACTTTTCAATCAATTTTTCACAAACAATAGATAGTTCTTCATTTAAAGCATGGGCATCATAATCATCACATGAAGAACTAGCATACTCATTACAATCTAAGTAGGTTTCCGAGTGTACCTCAAGGGAGTCATTCCCTTAGACCGTATAGCATTGTTGTGGCTCGAATTCATCTCCACTAGATTCTTCCTCCGGTTGGATTGGCACTTGAAGCTTGGAAGTGATGGTTGTGGTTGTCAACATATTCCACACTGCAAATGCGGAATCAAAGTTAGAAGCAAGCAAAAGATATTCTTTAGGAAGTGTGCTTCTAATAGCCCCAAGGGCTTGTGCATTGGCCCCTATATGCTTGCTATCACTAAGGTAGGATTCCTTGGTAATGGCAAGGTGAACCTTATGTCCTAGGGTTTGTAAATAAACGGACATCCTAATCTTCCAAACAATGATGTTGGAAGGGTCAAACATAGGTGGGGTCATGAAGTCCATGGATGTAAACTATATGTGTGCAAACAAGCAAATGCAAATGTAGATTAGCAAACAAGGATCTCACTCCTATGATGTTAAGCCTAAGTATCAGGAGCGTAGGCTCTGATACCAATTGTAAATCACCTAGAGGGGGTGAATAGGTTATATGCTAATCTAGAAACTAAATGCGCTAAATGCGGAAGCTTAAGATAATTTTGCAACACACTTAATACAACACACAAGTGTAGCCGAATTCCCCGTGAAGGGCTCTGGACTAACTCCTCTTGATTCCCCTAGATATGGGTTGAGGTGCTATATGAAGCTCTTGTGGTTAAGTATTAAGTGAGGCACACACAAACAACCAAGCATATAAGAGATATAGCAATATGAAATAATGCAAGGCACAACACAAGCAATATATGATATGAATGAATGAATGATGCTTTGCACAATATAAAGAGAGAGTTAGAGATAATGGATCAAATGCAAACACAAGGATATGTTTCGAGGTTCGAGCCCCTAGCTCTACGTCCCCGCCTTCACCGAGAAGGATTTCCAATCCACTATAGGAGTACTGAACTCCTCTCTCAACCTTACAAGCCACCGAGGCAATACAACCACAATCCACCTCTACCGAAGAGGGATAAGGCCCGTAGCCAATACAATTACATTCACCTCTACCGAAGAGGGATCCAAACACCACTCCGATCAACCTCTACCAAAGAGGGATACACAAATAAAGGAGGGTTTACAATCTTGGAGGCTTAATCAACCTCAAACACTTCTCTTTTCCACAAACAAAAGATCCTAAATAGATTAGGATAGAAGATAGCTCAAGTGTGAAAAAACTAGAGTTTTGAAAACAAAACTCAAAGAAAAAATACTTGGGAAAACTCTTGGTAAAAGATATAAGTGAAGAACAAACCAAATCTCCCAAAATTCTATTTTCTTTGATTTTTCAAAACCTAAAACAAACAAAGATGAAATCTTTTTGGCACTTAAACTCTTTTGAAAACTTGTTTAAAACACTGGAGATATCAGGAAATTTTGGCTCAAAATTCTTGTCTAAATCCCAAAGAGATGGGATATATATAGGCCCAAAAGAAAACTAACCGTTAGGCTGATCTGGCAGCCTGACAGGCTTGCGGTCGGCCGGCCCGGCCGACCGCCAACGGTCAGAAATATGACCGTTGGGGCATCCGATTGACCGCACGGCCGACCGCCCAGATACAGAGAGCAAAGCTCTCTGGTCCGGTCGACCGCTCGGTCGGCCGTCCCACTGTGCTGCCAGACATGCACAAGGCTGTGCATGTCGGTCGACCGTACGGTCGACCGGCCCTTGGTTCGGTCGACCGTGCGGTCGGCCGATCTGGCCTGTCAGCCACTGTTCTGAGTCAGAAACACTTGTTAAAAAATAATTCTAAAAATCTTTTTAGTCTTGTAAAAATCTCCAAAAATAGTTTTATCATTTTGCATTGATATATAAACTTGTGATAAATATTTTAACTCAAATATCAAGCATATGAAACTATTTTTATGTTTTAACATTTTTACTAAAAACCAAAACTTGTATTTTGTCAAACTTGAATTTTTCAATACATGAATAGGATAGTCAAAATAAAGTTTGTATAAGTCATGTAAGCATGTATGTATATAGAGCACATCTAATATACATAAAAATAAGGTAAACTTGTTTTGATCAATCTATTCATGAAAACAAATATCGGTTAAACTAAAAACCGAAAAAACAATATCCAAACATAAAACTTGTGTGTGTTGTGCACTTGAGCATATCAACTATACTAAGCTTTACAAATGGATCTAAAACACACTAAACTAAAACTAGGATACCTAAGTCTTCTTGACGATCATCCATCTTCAAGTCGACTCGGTCCAAACCGTGATCCACGAGCGAGACTCCAACGAGTGCAAGGTATGATCTTGATGCTCGGGCTCTGGAATCACCATGTGAAGGCTTCAAAACTTATCTTGTTGAAGCAATCACCAACTAATATCTTGCTTAATGATCTGAAACTAAAAACACAAGATTATTAGTAAACATAACTACATGAGTTAATCATCATCAAAACTAGAGAGGAAGGCCTCCGGGTCAACAGTTTTCTCCACTTGTATTTGAGCCAAATACTTTCATTCAAAAGGAGAGTTTATCAAGAGTTTTTCAAAGTGATTCCTTTAAGTTTTTCACCACACATTCCATCCTTGTTTTTCTCACAAACACTTGAGCTATCCATTGATATATTTATCTTATAGGAGTGCTATTGTGAGATTAGTTTAAGAAGTTTTTAATTCCGTATTAATTGACCATTAGATTAGCTCATCACATATTCACCCCCGTTTAGGTGATTTACACATAGTCTAAGTCCTATAGAGAATCAGAAACATGATATTTTGTAAGGACTGCGATCTACGATCATGGTCGTAGTCCTATAAAGATTGAGAAACTTGATATTTTTATGAGGATTGCGATCATGGTCGTAATCCTAATAAAGACTCAAAAATAAGGCATTTTTATGAGGATTGCGATCATGGCCACAGTCCTCTGTATATCAGCAATTCGCATTTTTGAAGCGATCCACTTTTTTCGAGGCGATTACAGCAGGGCATTTGCGTCTTTCACTGCTGATGAGCGCTTCTGTGCTTAACACATGAGCGCACCTGGTTGCTTTAAAAAAAAGATGCTTGTAGAAAATTAAATTATGAACCTAAATTTTTTCCCTAATTACGATTTGATATAGGGGGCTGTAGGGAAATCCCCCTTTTTTAGGGTGCATAATATGTGGCTAGTATACTAGTTACTTAAGAAAGCACAATTGAAATATTCTAAAAAAATGATTCTCTCTGTCAATTTTGCTCTTAACTAGAATATTTCATGTTTAATTTAAAAACTTTGGTGTGGTAGGGATTTTCTGTCACAGACGAATTGAACGCTCATGATTGATCCTGAAAAACACAGAAGAGGAAAGAATACCTTTCAGGTCAAGGGCACTGGTGTGTGTTGACACTTTCAAAAGACAAAAACCCAGATAGCTCTTCAACTGGTATATGCAACACCTGACTTGTCAACACTTCCAAAGACAGGTCGCAGACAGTTGAACAGACAGTTCAAACTTAGACAAATCGGTAGCTTCACGAGGAAGCTTGAAACATTAGCCCCGCCATGGGCTAACTCTGCTTGGACTATTGACCTCATAGTAGGCTAGCTCCGCTCGGAGCGTTAGCTTCGCGACATGTTAACTACAAGTCACCTTGACTATTTTAATCTTTGAGCGGGATTAGTAGGGTAACTTCCTACTATATTAGTGGGATTAATGACCACTTTAAGTGAGCAGTTATACCCCACTATGTCCCCATTAAGTGGAGACATTTAAGAGAGTCGTGCCCCACTAATAAGCAAGAACGGCTGCTATAGCTTCGCAGCAAGCTGTCTAAGCTCACACATAGCCTGTTTTAACCTCGTATACAGCGCAACAAAGGTTGTTTTCAACCTTTACTAATTTTTAGGGGCGGTTACCCCTATGAGGCATATAAATGTTGACACTTAAAAAAGACAAGATTCTTACTGGCCTGAACAATGTCTAAACTTGTTGACATTTATAAAAGACGAGCGACAGACAAGCTGATGACCAGTTTTCACCCATCTCCGAGGGACAAGGAAGCAACTTGGACTCTACTGATCCAGTGAAGTAGACAGTAAGCCCAGATTGCCTCTAAACAGACCTCAGCAAGTCTAAGATGTTAGCACTTAGTATCACATGAGCCCAAAGGGACAGCCTCGCCTGAGAGGCTAAGATCATCCAACTTCGCCTTGAAGCCATTCAAAGTTCCGCCAGGAAGCTAACTTATAGCTTCGCCTGAACTGCTGAAGCGCAACTCCGTAGAGAGAGTTAGCTCCGCCTGAAGCCACACGCAACTGCGCAGAAAGGGTATGCGGTAGCTTCGCCACAGACGACATTTAGCTCCGCCGAAAAGCTTTCTTCTGACTTCGCCAGATACTGCCTCCAGCTCCGCTGTAAGTTCAAAGCGGGCAGCGCCGCTGCTGGTCTGCTATGGTCAACCTTTGATCAATTAAATCTCCAAATGAGATCAGATCTAATCGGGATCAAGATCAAATCCAATCAAGATCAAATCCAATCAAGATCAAATTTGGCAGTTAATTGCCATAATCTCTTAACTCTTCTAAAATGAGTAAGAGGATCAGGAGAGATCTTTCATTTATACAGAAAGAATCAAAACGGATCAGGAGGATCACCGACCTGCCATTTCTAGCTTCCCAGAAGCTGATTCTAGCCTCGCAACAAGGCTACTTTCCATGTTTAAACAGATTTGATTCAATCTGTTTCTATACTTTCAAGGATAATTATACCCTTGCTCTCCTTATAAATAGCCCACCAGGGGCACAAGGAGGACAGACCACGGACACGCGCAAGAGACCCCCGGCAAAGAGAGAGAGGACTCCACAAGCAGAGACTTCTTCACGACGCACCGCACGCACAAGAATTCAAAGACTTTCAGAGAATTGCTTCTCTATTCAGGGTGCTGATACCCTAATACTTTCTTCTTAAGGAATTTTCGGAACCAAGCGAGAAGGAATTCCTAAGCGAAGGCGGTTTTGAGAAGTAACAAGAGGGTTCTACCGACCTTCTGTTCTCCGATTCCCGGAACCAGGCGAGAAGGGAATCTCATCGCTCGCATCGTCAAAGGGACAAAGTGGTCGCGCACTGACCAGACTCCTATCGGCACACTTCTCTGAAATCTCTGAGCAGATCTACTTGTAATCTTCTGTATTACTTGTAATTTAGCTTCTTAACTTTTTATTGTAAAGTTTTCCCCTTTGCAAATCAATGGAAAATAAGGTGGCGACTCCACTGGGGAAGAAATTCTCTACTGCTGAGAATGAAGTGTCGCAATCCGACGAACAGACCTTCGGGTCTATCTCTGAATTCAGGAAAGCCGGTGTAGCCAGAACTCCTCTGGCTAAATCTTTAATGCAAGTCTCTGCGGAGACAGATAAGGCTCCCTGCGAGCCTACTGCGGTTCTCTGGCGCAATAAAGAAGCACGCCCGCAGTCCAAGTCCTTCACTTTCGAGAACCTGATCATTCACTTCGACCAGGAAAAATTTAAAGAAGTCCTCTCTGGGGGTGGTCTAAAGCTTCACGCATGGAAGCATAGAAAGGTCTCCACGGCTAAGGTTTCAGAACAGAAACCAGAAGTAGAATTCTGCCAACACCCTTCAGCCTCGCGTGTGGCTTGTCAGGTTCCTTGTGAACCTAAGTATCCTCTGCCAAAGCAGATGTGAAGATCAAAACAGAAGGCTCTGGGCAAAGCCTTAGGCGTAGCTACGCCAGAAGTGCGTCTCTCGTGCGAAGAAAAAGCAAGATGCCTGCCCACTCAAACAATGCTGCTAGCTACGAAGACACAAGGTCGACAGTACCTTCGCCCAATTCAAGATCAGTAGCGCCTCGCGCCGTCTCGTTCTCACGAGCGAAGCTACTGTATCACGGCGTACGCACGGCGTCCATAGCCGCGAAGCCCAAGTCAAAGCACCACAGCGTGCTCCGCCCTCCGGTTCGTCAAGCGCTAAGCTCATGCCTTGTGGCGGAGCTAAGGGATTGTCCCTAAGTGCTGATAGCGTTACTTATGCAGCTTCAGTACCCAAGGGCGTTCCAAGGTTCCTAGCCGCGAAGCTAGAACTCAAGCACTACTCTGTGCTAATCCCCTCTACGGTGATAAAAGGAGCATGACATCGTCCTATACGCGATCCAAAAGAGCCACTGCGCTGGATCGTTTAGGCCTGATTGTGTCTGACTTGCGGAATTCTTGACGAACAAACGGAAGTCGGAACCTTTTCGAACTACTTCCCCTTGTTGTCAACAAGTGGGATGTCAACTGGTAACCGTCCACTCAGTCCATTGCCGACTAGGACCAAGCCTCGCCACTTCTCCAGGCCGACGATCAGTTTCTGATCGGCTGTCGGTACAAGCCCCGTTGAAACATCATAAAAGGAGCGTCTCGCGAGACCTACCCTCTGCATCCGTCAACATGACCGGGAGAGGACAAGAGCTGCGCAGGGGCAGACAAGTATCCGACTATACTCCCTACAACTCCCCAGATCCAGATTATAGCCCAGGCTTAGGCGAAGTCTTAGTGTATAAAGAGGGTGTTTTGCGAAACACCAGATCTAGGGTTGCGATACCCTACACTTATGAACAGCCTTCTTCCTCAACGGCAGTAGCCTCGCCAGAACCAATAAGAAGATCCGTCCAGTCATCTGATGAAGAAGATGAAGACAGCGGGTATGCTTCTTCGCGACAGTCAGCTCGGTGCGAACAGACAGAGCATCAGTAAACATGGCTGATAATAGTAACGACGACCTTCGTCGACGTTTGGAGGCTCAGGAGCGAACTTCCAAAACTCAGCATGAAACTCTGGATAACATTCAACAGATGCTCGCTCAACTCCTTAATAACCGGAATAACAATGATACCGAGAATAACCATGACGAGGAAGAACATCTTAGCAATGACCAGCCGAAAACGGAGAAGTCCAAGGAGGGGTCTTCCTTAGACGCTAAAGTCCTTAAGGGCCTTCAAGCTCAAATCGCATCCTAACTCAGAGGGATGAATTAAAGAAAGTGGGGACAGTCCGTCCTTCCCGCTAGAGTGGGATTTAGTACCATACCCACCGAAGTTCAAACCACCAACATTGCATACCTATGATGGAAAGAGCTCACCAAATCAGCACATCTACTATTTTCGATCTCAGACCGTAATGTTATAGGCAATGACGCCATCATGGCTAGACTGTTCATTGGCACCTTAAAGGGGGTGGCATTTGACTGGTTCCGAAGTCTCCCTCCGGGCTCTGTCAATTCCTGAATCGACCTGGAAACCCGATTCCTCTCTCGTTTCTATGAGGAGGATACCGAGGTAACCATGGATAAGCTCCTCTCCACCATGCAGAAGAAGGGCGAATCTGTCCGTGACTACATTGAGCGGTTCAGAAACCTATCTTTGATGTGCCTAGCAGGGATGCCATTACCCATGCTCTTACAGACGTGCAGGCACAACTTCTTGGATCAGGTAGAAGTTCGCATGGGGGCTGTCAAATCCCACACTGGAAAGAATTGGTCGAACAAGTTGAGATAGCCAAAAAGTCGGCTAAAAAGTTCGAACCATCTACTCCTAAAAGCAAATGGGGTATGAGCAATAAAGGATGTAGCGACGTACCGCAGTCTTCTCAAGCCAAAGGGAAAGAGACTATGTCCGTAGAATTGTCCGGGGATGCGCAATCGAAAGCCAAGAAGAGCGGCTCCAATAATCAGGAGTCTAAGTTCCCTCCAAAATAGTATTCTTCAGAGACGATCAGGTGGTCACAATATTCCACTCACTCCACAAAGAGAATAAATTGAAGCTGCCAGAGGCTCGGCGTCCCAATGAAATAGGACGCACAAATGACCCCAAATACTGTCTCTACCACAGGATGATTCACCATCCTACCGACAAGTGCTATGTCCTCAAAGACAGAATTCAAGCCTTGATCGACGCAGGGGTCCTGACACTAAAAGTAGAGTAGAAGAAAGTCACTGCCAATATGGTGACCCTCAAATTCGGCAAAACCCCAAAGGTCACAGTTCCTGACGGGACTTATCCAGTCCCTGCGCCACGACTGGAAGTCAAGCATCCTGCGACTAAAACTCAAGATAATAGAGGTCTTGTTCCCCTGACATTGGAGACAGGGAAAGTCATGTGGATACACCCAGACCTTATTTAAGACGTACAATGGGATTCAAAGAAGTCCAAGTCGAAAGGCAAATCTTGCAATGTGATCTTCATCCTGCCGGATGATGGCAATCTCTCTTAGCGACTCTGATAGGGGCCGAATCTTGCTATAATCCTATCGAGAAGGAGTGTTTAGCCCTTGTCTTTGTCGTTCAGAAGACACGACATTATTTGGTCGGCCAAACCATACATGTCATCTCCAGAGTGAATCCCTTGCGTCTTCTCATGACGAAACCAGGATCATTGAATTCAAGATTAGCTAAATGGGCACTCCTTTTGTCTCAATACGACATGATCTTTATCCCTCAAAAGGCGGTTAAAGGCCAGGCCCTCGCAGAGTTCTTGGCTGCTCATCCAGTCCCAGAAAACTCAAAACTTCACGAAGATATTCCAGATGAAGTCTTCGAGTCTAATGTAACTTCAGAGGATGAAGTTTGGCAGATGTTCTTCAATGGAGCATCTCGAATAGGTCCTAAGGGCAGGATCATCGCCGGCGTGGGGGTTGTGTTTATCTCTCCACAGAATCACATCCTTCCTAGAGCATTTTCTCTGACAGAATCATGCTCTAACAATGTAGCGGAATATAATGCTCTGCTCATTGGTCTTCAGATCGTCTATGGAATGGGGGTACGCTACCTCGAAGCTTATGGCGATTCAAAACTGATTATCAATCAGGTTAAGGGTGAATATGAGGTCCGTCATGAAGACTTGGTGCCTTATTACCACGCAGTCATCGAGTTGGCTAACTATTTGAAGGTTTCTACATCGGGCATGTCTCTCAATCTCAGAATACCAAGGCGGACGCTCTTGCTGCATTAGCAACAACATTAGCCCTGCCAGCCGACACCGAGTATCACCTCACAGTGGCAACTCGACACCTTGTATGCTCTAAGCATATGTTAAAAACTCGAGAAGCCTACAATGTCTCCACGGATCTTGACTCGAGAGATTGGTGATTTCCTCTCATCGGCTATGCTTTACATGGTCTGCTACCAGACGATCCTAAAGAAGCGGAATCCATCAGACGAAGGTCTCTCCGTTTCTACTACGATCCAACTCTGAAGACACTTTACCGTCGTTCATATGACGGTGTCCTCCTCCGTTGCCTTTCCAATTTAGAGGCACAGGAAGTGCTTAAAGAAGCACATGACGACAATTGTAGAGCTCATCAGCCAGGTTCGAAACTTAAAGACAAATTGCACAGGCTTGGATACTATTGGTCAACCATGATAGCCGATGCCATCCAATATGCACGGAGGTATAAAGCGTGCCAGATTCATACAGATTTCATACACCAGCCCTCAGAGTTGCTCCACCCAACTGTTGCTTCATGACCATTTGAAGCATGAGGAATCGATGTCGTAGGGCCCATCAGCCCCTCTTCGACAAAAGGATACCGATTTATCCTGACAATAACCGATTACTTTTCAAAATGGGCAGAAGTTATACCACTGGTTGAAGTCAAAACCTCTAATGTGGTTAATTTCATCAAACACCATGTCATCTATCGATTTGGTGTTCCTAGGCAGATCATCCATGATAACGGTCCCTAATTCATATGCCAGATATTCTATCAGTTCTACGACAAATATCGAATTCAGAATGTGGCTTCAACTGCCTATAATCCCGCCGCTAATGGCTTCGCTGAAGCATTCAACAAAACAATCATCAAGTTACTCAAGAAGTTCGTCTTCTCGAATAAGCGAGATTGGGACGAAAAGCTTGGTGAATGTCTTTGGGCCTACCGAACCACGGTTCGGACCCCGACAGGCAATACGCCTTTTTCTCTGGTGTACGGGTGCGAGGCAGTCATCCCGTTAGAAATCCAAATGCCGTCGTTGCGAGTCGCTTTAACGACTAAAATCACATCAGAAGACCATGATCGGTTGCGCCTTCAAGAGCTCGAAGCCCTAGATGAGAAGCGACTACAAGCTCAGCAACACATCGAGTTTTATCAAGCTCGAATCTCAAAAGTCTTCAATAAGAAGGTCAAACAGAGAATCTTCCAGAAGGGAGATTTGGTTTTGGCCGTCAGACGACCGATGATTATGACGCACAAGACCAAAGGCAAATTTCAGCCCAAATGGAAAGGACCGTTTGTAATAAAAACAGTCTATTCAAACGGAGCACACCGTCTTATGACTTCAGACGGCGACTTATGATGCCGATCAATGGCAAGTTCTTAAAGAAGTATTATCCTTGATTAAGGATCCTTCTTATGATCAAGTTAACACCTTACCTCTGATCAAGACCTCCATATCTAAGGTACATGCAAAGAGAGCCTTTCTCTTCCTCCAAGCGAGATCATACAACTATAAACCAGTGGGAACCTGGTCATACACTGGTTCTCCTAAAGGAGAATCAAGCTTACGCATGCGCTAACCAAATGATTCAATATCCTTAACGATTAAGGATAGAGGAAAATGTTGGCCTTTAAGCCCAACATAAGTCATCGACAACTTATCATGCTGAGGGGAATAGCATGGCTAGCCCGACTCAAACGGTAATTGGTAAAGGCATATCAAACCCGCTGACAGCTGGGGATTTGCTAAAAATCCTAAGGGACCTGTTCCCATTTGATTCCCTCTCCAAGATCACTTACCAATTCTCACCCATAGAATGGTAAGGCCACATATACAAATCTCTCCATTTCGCTGTTACGTTAACACTAAACCTATGACAGTGATTTCCTCGTTTCTCCCCGTGAAAACGAGACCTTTTCCAAATTCCATCACCAACTTTGAGCTTTGTGGCGTCTCAATCAGTTATGTCATTGCGACCTCTGAACTGGCAGATAGCCAAGTCTCATTTTAAGCTTGTTGACATTTACAAAGACAAATCTCAACCTTGAGCCTGTTGACATTTACAAAAGAC
>JAVJIF010008741.1:0-146076 GCA_038442645.1 Agave tequilana
TGTGTGTGTTTGTGCATCTAGATTTTGTGTTCATGGCATGTTTCAGCTCCCAACAAGTGGTATCAAAGCTCTAGGCAACTCGGGCTAAGTTTGGTGGATCAGATTGTTGATTGGAAGCTTAGATTTTCGTGATCTGAAGCTTTATTGGATAAAAAATTGATTTTTATTGGATAAAAAATCAATTTTTTATCGTATTGGATCTGGCATATAATTGTTTGGTCGATGGATCTTTGGTTTGAACCTTGGATCTTAGAGATTGAAAGCTTCGGTTGGTTAAAAATCAGATGTTTTAACATATTAGATATCGTCTTCAATCATGGTGAAGATATCAATTGGAAACTCATATTTGGGTTTCAGTTTAGAGGTAAAAAACTGAACTTATCATTTGTAGTTCCATTCCATAGTTGTTCCATTTGTTTTCTTGTGGGATTTTGGAGAAATGGCTGGAGAAAAATCCAGTGGAAGTGATTCTTTTGTAGTAAAGAATATTCAGAATGTTCATTACATGAAGATAGATGTGGTGAAGTTTGATGGCACAAATAATTTTAGATTGTAGAGATGCGAGATAATGGATGCGCTTAATGCGTAGAATTTAGAGGATACTCTTAAGCTTCAAGAGAGACCGCAGAAGTAGATGAGAAGGTTTAGAAGAAGATGAATAGGACAGCGTGTAGCATCATTAGGTCTTACTTAACACAAGATGTAAAGTATGATGTGATGAATGAGACTTCTGCGAAGTCGATTTGAGAGATTCTAGCGAGCAAGTACTTGAGGAAGAGCGTCGAGAACCACTTGTATTTGAAGAGGAGACTTTACTTTTTCTAGTTGAAGGGTAGAATCTCCATTAGTTATCACATTAACAACTATACGAAGCTTCTCGGGGATTTGGCAAATTTGGATCTAGTGATCGAGGATGAAGAAATATTGTTGAGTTCTCTCCCGATGAGAGATATGAGATCTTTGTGTGATTGAGTTTTTACCTGCACAAAACTACAGAATTTCAGAACTTAGAATAAAGAGTGCAAGTACTCAATACTACCGCTATAGCAAGTGGCTATGCGAGTTGTGATCCATAAGGAGAGACTAGCGATGGAAGCTTTTTTAGCAAGTTCTCTTTTAAGTACAATCAATGATTAAAGTTCTTCTTTTAGTTCTTTTAAAAGAAAAGAGAAAAATGGAGTTACAGTTAAGTGAGGAAGAAGGTGATAGATTGAGAAGGTGGAGAAAATAGAAATGGATATGTACAAAGAAATTGAAAAAAAGTGATAAAAGAAGTGGTAGATTGTGGTGTTCTAAACTAAAGAATTAAAAGAAAAGAAAGTTAAAAATTACTTACCTCCTTTGGCCCAATACTTACCTTGAATGTGTGGCAATGATGTTACCTTGAAGTAGAAGCGATTAGCGCATAACCATAAGGGTGATTCCCGTCTCTTTCACATTACATCATCAAGATGTTACAAGTATGAAATGATATAGAATGAGACTAAATGTAACCCCTGCTCCCTGATGTACGTATCACAGTAACAGTACTCGATACAGCGTACAAAATTGATTTAACCTTTCTACTAGTCAGATTCAGCCGGTTTCAGTTTCAAATATAATTTTCTAATATTTTAAATTTTTCAAAATTTTCTGAAAATTTTTGGATTATTTTAGAAAATCTCCGTAGTCGGTGTCAACCGATACCGATAATCGGCTCTATAATTTTAATTCACAAACAGAGTAGACTTTTAGGAATCAGCTTTCACCTTGTGTCTTCGAATCATATTATCTACGTTATGGTATTTTTGAGAATTTTCTGAATTTATGAAAAATTGGGCCAAACCGGTGTCGCCTAGTGTCGGTAATACACTTCAGGATTTTTAACTTGCAAATCAGACTTCATTTCATGAATCCGATTTCACATTCTTCCTCCATGTAATATTCTATTTTTTATAATTTTTGGAAACCGTTCGGAGCTGGTCCAATATTGGGCCAATATAAATAATAATAAAATATTATTTTTTTTAATCCATCTCTTTCTTTTCTTCTCCTTTCTTCCCGAATCCTCCTCCACCGCCCTGAGACCACCGCCTTTCTTTTTTTCTTTTAAATCCCTTCTTTCTCTAATTCATCCCTATCTCTCTCTAAGGCCCTTCTCTTTCTCTCTCCTTTATTCTCTCTCTCCCTCTTCTCCCTCACTCTCTCTCTGTTCTACCAGGTTGGGAGGCCGATCGTCGCCGACTGGCCGGTGCACCACCGGTGGCCGCGCCTCCCAAGCCGGGTGCCATCCCCTCCTCCTCCTCCTCTTCTTCTTCTTTTCTTTCTTTTTCGGTTTTACTCCTTCTTTTTCTCCTTTCCTTTTTCTTCTTCTTTTCCTTCATCTTCTTCTTTTTTTCCTGTTCTTCTTCTTCTTTTCTTTTTCTTTTTTTTTCAGTTCTTCTCCTTCTCCATCTCTTTATTCCTCTCTCCCTTGGTGGTCGTGGCCAGCGGGACAGACCCGCCGCCGGTGAACCGCTCCAGCCCTGCCAGGCCGCGCCAGCAGCCAGCGCCGCTGGCCTTCCCCCGCTCTCGTTTTCTCTCTCCCCCCCAATTGGATACTCATTAACCCTATACCCGTCCCCACTAAACCCAATAACCCTCTAACCCGACCCGATAACCCATTAACCCATTACCCATATAACTTAAGTTATGGGTTTGGGTCATCAGATCTAAACCTGACCTGTTATCTTATCAAACCCGCATCCAAAACCCAATAAAGGTAATATTACAGAAAACCCCCTGATAATTTATACTATTTGCAATTGATATATTTTTATTACATATTTAACCCATTTCTATTACTTTTAGTGTTCGAGCGATATCTGGAGCATCCGGTGTCCGATCTGGGCGATCCTGGAACAGTTGCGATCGTGAGAAAGAGAGCTACCTTCCCATGGCCAGTATGTGAGTGTTTTTCTTTTATAAATTATATTTATTTAGAGATCCTAAATTGATTGATTACTTTCAGTCATAAATCTTGATTATGGATAAATCATTGTAACTATTAATTAATAACTTGTAATTATTGACACAATCATCATACCTGCACAGCCACTGACACTCGGGCCACTAATTCACCATATTCTTGATATGTATTGTATCACAGTTAGATAACTATCATTACATGTATACTGATCCATAGATACTCTATGACACTACACTGTCACTAGATATGAATGCTAGACACTGTTCTTTCATGCACTGGTATCATCATTACAAGGATATTGTAGTTTACTGGACATGATATTACATTATATACTGACCACTGTTATTACATGTACTAGTGATACACAGATATGTTACACGGATTATTGCTAAACATATATGTTCCATTGGTACACTGATATACCAATTCACAGAATACCGTCATTTTATATTATTGTTATCATCGTTACATGGATACTCCGTACACAGTTATATCATGTTTTCACATCACTGTTACACATGCATGTATGGTTTCTATATTCTTATCATATGGATCATCGTTCATATTGCATGTCTTATTGTTGAATGTATATTCATATATTCTTGTTGCATGATTGTTTCCCGTTACTGATATTTCTGTTGGATACATGAGCTGTTGATATACGATGTGTGAAACTAAGTGCCATGTGGATTCAAGCCACGGAGGCCACCTCTAGAATCTCACATCTATTGTTTCCTGTTATCGTGTTTCGTGCTATCAACAGAGCTCGTGTCCTGTTATCGTATTACATGTATCATGTACTGTTATTGTTCCTGATATCCTGTGTACATTAAATGTATGAAATATAAGATGGGGTTGGGAGAGACTTGATGGTTGACTAGATCTTATCGGGTGGATGTTTAGATTCATTGTTTGTCCCACTGCAGGGGATGGGGTAGTGCTGGCTACCGTCTGTTATAACTCATGAGCTCCCGTTTCCTGTTATTGTTTTAGCTCATTGAGTTCATGTTACATGTTACAACCTTAGCGGACTGGCCCTGGTCTCAGCAGCTAGGAGTCTGTTTAAGGCCGTGATCCCGGGTATGCACAGGGTACACCCACCTGACTAGAGCTCCTTAACTATTGGGTTTCCAATTAACATAATAAAATGGTATAAATAAATAATGACGTTGGGAACACTTGTTATTTGGTCACTCTCTCGTTTGAATAATGGTACCCGTAGGCCATGTCCGGATGGGTTCGACTGGAGTGCGGGCACCAGTATGAACTGCCAGTGGTATGGGACATGGAAAAGATTGATTAAAATACCAGGTGATACTGATTGTTATTATTGTATAAATAACATGACTTGCCGATACATGTATCATATTGTTTAGTTGCACTTGTTATTAGTCCTGATCGTTTATCCCTTATCATGTTACATGTATACTTTGTTACACTTCCTGATACATGTTATACTTTCTGTACGCTACTCATGTACATCTATATTCTGCATTGCATATACTCTGCTTTATGTATACCTTGCAAACATCATTACTGTATATGCACAACCCGGTAGTATAGTTCTGTTGCATGCTTGCACATCTGCATGTTTCTTATTTATTATATAAATCTGGATACTACTGTAGACATGACCTGATGATAACCTGCTAGGTAGTGATGATATTAAAATATGACATGTTTATATTTCTATTGTTTATTATATGCCTACTATATGGTATCACTGTTACAGAATCATGTATTATATATTATTATCGTGCATGTATTACTATCGTACATATTACTGCTTCCTTCATTTTATCACTCACTAGGTCGCTTTCTGACGACCCTGGGTTTGCGTGGCCAGGTTGGAGATTCGAGATATCATACTGTCAGATATGTCATTGGATTCACATAGGGAACTTGTTACCTATACGATTCATAGGTATCTTGATTCTTTTGTCTTATTTCCTTATTTGTCTATGTTTCTTTATCTATCATTCTCACTGATCTTTTCAACAGGTATTCTTTTACTTATTTAATGCTGGAACTCTTGTGTATATGGAGGCTATTTCCTGTACTGAGGCTTAACGTACGCGCGAGGGTGTTTTCACCCTGCGTATGTAAGTCGTCATAACGTTCCCGTATCTGCGGGATCGGGGCATTACACTAAAAAACTATTGTCATGAGCTATCGATGGCACTCACAAAGGTAAGACTCTTTCGATGCTATAAGACTCACTTGGGTAGCAATTGGTACCAGAAGAAGAAAAGTAGAAAGGAAGAAGAAGAATAGAAAAAATAAAGAAGAACGTATAAATGCAACTATGATTCAATGTTGAAATAATAAGAGAAAAGAAGAAAAACATACACCGGTGTCACCTCAGTACAAGCTTCACTCTCGTTCTCCTATGAAACTCTGATCTCCTCTGAATTACATAAATAAAACTGAAAATTACATTAAAAAATAATAACCTACACTAAAAGGAAGGAAAAACTAGCCTAAAGTCTATCTCTGCATGATCGTTCCCTTTTTCAGTATAAAAACCTGCCTTTTATAGACAAAAACCCAGAGGGGAGAGGAGTGAGGAGATAAGGGGAGGAAACGCTCCCCTTATCTCCACCAAACGGCCGCGGATTCGCGGCTTTGGCTACGGATCCGCGGCCAAGATGTGGCCAAATGACCACATCCTGGTGGAGATCTGGCTGGCGTGGGATTTGGCCCCTTTTTGTTTGGCTGGATTTGCAGTTTGTCTCTGATTCAGATCTGATCTTTGGTGATTCTCAAGCTAACTGATTTAGATTCTTATAAAACCAAATTAACCGATTTTATTTGATCTAATCCTTCCTGATATGTGTTGATTTTCAGCTGGAATTATCCCTATCCTCCTGAATATTTATCTCCTCTTTAATTAAGATTTAAATCAGAATTAAAGTGGGCTTTTGGGCTCATTTCTTTTCCATCTCCATTAACAATGGGCCTGCACATTATTAAATAAAAATGAGACTTATTAGTAGGGTTTATTAGATATAAACATGGTAATGTGATAATACATATGCAATATATGTGACTGATCATTGTGCTTATCTTGATCAATGAGAGGACACCCCTTAGCTACAGTGAGGTGACCACTGCTCTTGTGAACCTTGAATTGAGGAGGAAGGACAAGGAGTACTCTACAGTGACACATCGACAGAGGTATTGACTGCGAGAGAAAGTAGTCCAATCTGAGAAAGAAGAAGAAATCAGCAGAAATCTAATTTGAAGCCCATGGTTGATAATCGCAAATTAAAAAAGGATTAGAGTGCCTTCTGTAAAGAGAAAGGATACTAAAAAAGTGATTGTGCAAAGCTCAATAATTCCAAGGAGTCATGATCAGAGCCCAATGTTGTGAGGTCAGATGGGAATGATTCTGACTCTTCTTACTTTTCACTTTTGATTAGCCCATCAGGTTGTCATTCATATGCGTCTGAGTGGGTATTAGATATGGGCTTTACCTATCACATTTGTCTCAGAAGGGAGTTGTTTGCTAGGTTTGAGGAGCTGGATGACAATTTGATGTCCATAGGAGATAGTCACACTTGTCGGTTGGTTGGTAAGGTACAGTTCGTATCAGGATGTTTGATGGGACATTGAGAGAGTTGAAGGATGTACGATATGTTCCTGGTATGACGAAGAACATAATCTCAGTTAGAGCTTTAGAAGTGGAGGGCCTCAGAGGGACTCTTGAAGAAGGCGTAATCAAAATGTCTAGCGGTTCGTTAGTTGTTTTGAAGGGCATTAGACGCAACAACATGCACTACTTAATAGGTAGTGCAGTTACTGAATTGGTGTCTTCAGGACAGTTGGATGTCGATTCTACCAGATCATGGCACAGTGGGCTCGGACAAGTTGGCTTGAAGTCAGATCAAGCATTAGGAGGTGTATCGGTCTACCGTTTGGAAGCACGTGATAGTTATTTTCAGGATAAGAAGAAGGTAAAATTTGGCACCGATATTCACCATCTGTATGGTCTGGTTGAGTTGGTTAACGTGGATGTTTAAGGTCCTACCAAGACTGCATCACTTGGAGGCCATAGATACTTTATCTTTATTATAGATGATTATTCTAGGCGGTGTGGGGTATACCCGATGAGACAAAGAGTTGAAGCCCTAGAGTTTGTGTAGTGGAAGGAGCTGATGGAAAATCAGACGGTAGAATGATCAAGGTATTCCGGTATGATCATGTTGAGGAGTACAAGGATTCTTTCCTGCAATTTGGCCAGAATAATGATATTGTAACCCACTTCACAAATGGGAAAGATGGTGTAGCCAAAGAGATGAATTGTGCCTTGACGGAGAAGGTTCGGTATTTGTTATCTAATGCATCTTTGTGTTGATGATTTATCACCGATCAAACAATAGAGAAACACCGAGTTGAAGACTCGCAGCGAAAGCGAAAGCGTAGAAGATCTACCACTAGCAAGTAATTGAAAACTAAATCACCACACAACTAAAAACACAAGATTTAACGTGGTTTAACAATGTGCCATGTCTACGAGGAGGAGGGAGAAATCTTTATTGAAAACAGAGAAGAAAATACAAAAGTTAAAAGAAGATCTCTCTCTCACAACTCTCAATGGTGGAAATATGAAATTCTCTTGAATTTTTGATATACTTTCAAAAGATCACCCCCAAGGGGATTATATAGGCACGTGAGATGATTCTACTCTTTCACAAACTCCAATAATCAAATCAGTACCTTCTCAGAGAATAAGAAATCTGTATCCAAGTCAAAACTGGAGACAGATCTATATTAAGAAACTGTCAGAACCTGAATTCTTCTCCAATGAATATGAGGAACTCTAAATACTAACAGTCTCCACCTTAATTCATGTTCATTGAGTTCCTCCATAGAAATTGGCCTCTGCTTCATTTGCCTTCTTTTCTCCTCCTTTTGTGATTTCACATGGCTCCCTCCTAAGAGCCCGTTTACCACTTTATCTTCGAAGAACCTTAAAGAAGTTCAGAGATGCTCTGAACTTCTCCACCGAGATGATCTTTATCATCATATCCGCTGGATTCTTCTTCTTGCTGATTTTTATCAAATCTATCACCTTATCATTTATGACCGACTGACGTATCTTGTGATATCCCATATTAATGTGCTTCATCTACTTATAATACATGTGATCCTTAGCGAGATGAATCGCACTTTGGCTATCGCAATTAACCCGAACTGAATTTTGTATGATACTAAATGTCTCAATCAATCCTCTCAACCACAATGCTTTCTTTGATGCCTCAATTGCAATTGTATACTCCGTCTCTATCGTTGAAAGAGCAGCTGTATCTTGTAACTCTGCCTTCTAACTAATAACGCACTCAACTACTGTAAACACATGGCCCGTCATAGATCTTCGCTGATCAAGATCTCCCGCATATCTGCATCAACACAGCCTTGTAGTAACATAGTCTTTCTCGTTTGTAATCTCTGAAACACCAAGCCTAATCTCGCAGTCCCTCGCAGATATCGTATCACCCACTTCACTACTTCCCTATGTTGTTTTCCTAGATTTGACATGAACCGACTTACTGTACTAACTGCATAGGCTAAGTCAGGCCTATTGCAAACTATAGTACACATGAGTGATCCCACCGCACTAGATATGATACTTGAGACATCTCCTCCTCCTCTTCCAGTGATTGTGGACACTGCATGGAGGATAATTTGAAGTGACCTGCCAAAAGAGTGGTGACTGGTCCTACTTTTGCCATAAATATTAAAAAATAATATTAATATAAAAAATAATTCAAATTTGCATGACCACAAAATTAACTGTAAATGAGTTGAAGTGAGTGATAATTGAATTGCAAGTGAGTAGTAATTGAGTTGCGTAAGTCTTTTACGAATTACAATCCAAACAAACACCGTAGTTATAATTGGATTGTAAGTCATTTGCGAATTATAGTCTTTTACGCAAATCAAACAGCCCTCATGTGAACACGAGTATGAGACACGCGGTCCCAAAAAACACGAGAAACGAATGCATATATTTACGTGTATAATATCCTCGGTTCCATATACGTGGATAATATCCTCGGTTCCATAGAATTGTATGGGCCTAATAGGCTTTTCCACACTGAGTTGTTTGTTTGACCAAAAAAAAGCCCAAAAATATTGAAATTTTTTATTGTTGTCGGGCTCATATCTTTTCCAACAAAAATCTAGCAGCAGTCAATTTTCTGCGATGCTGATTTCCTTGCCAATCAGGACCTTAGATAAAAAGGGTTGCCATCCAACCAACATCCTCTTAAAATGCACACACATATCATATAATTACATCATAAATGAGGGGGGTGGGTGGGGTTGGGACATTGTTGTCATGAATGGCTCAATATAAAAGGTCAACAACACAGGCTGGGCCCTGGTTGGGTTCCATGTTACACGTAAAATCATTTCTGGCCCCTCCGTGTATCACACTCAACTCAAACCATTCGAAAACAAAACCTAACACATATGAACCCATTTTCACACATTTTTCTTGTACCAACCTACTACTTTTCCACACAAAAATCAAACAAAAAAAGAAAAAAGGGGGAAAAAAAAGAAAATTGTACCTATAAATGATAATTAAAATCATGTGTGTGCGCGCAAGTGTGGGTGTGTTTGGCGGGCGGGCGGGGGGAGGGGGGGTTGCACATGGCCCTCCGTCCTTGCACAAAAAGATTCTCTCTGTCCTTGATTTGTGTTCTTCAATTTGCTCGAAAAAATACTCTAACTCTTTTAAGCCATGCTGACAACCAATGACACACCTGATCCGTTATTTTATACTCTCCTTTTTTGAAATTCTTACTTCGTCACGGTTGGACCTAGTCTTGTTAATAGTAACCTAGTGTCACTCTTTGAGTAAATCTTGAAAGTAATAATAATATATAAGCTTTGATTAGATTTGGGGGGCATGCGAGGGATGCATGTATATATTATATAATAATAATAATATACAAGCATGCATATATTAGTATACACACGCATGGGATGCATGGATATATTATATAATAATTTTTAAGCATGAAGGGAAGATGCCCCTTCATGTGCCATTGGTTCTTGCTTGTGACTCTGGGTGTTGTTGGCATCTATGTCATGCTACAGGTTATTATTTATTAGGATTGAAATGGACAGAATTTGATTAATTATATATGTGTCATGATCAGCAATGCTGATTCCATCACATACATGCTCTGCACGCGCTTACCTAAAAGAATAAAAAAAGATATTTGTTAATCTAAATTTTGCTTATGCGGCACCAGTCATTTTTGTCAGCTCACTAAATTCATCAGTGCATTGATGGATGAAATTAAGCATAAAGAAAATTTGATAACAGTTAAAATAAAAATAATTAAGAAAAATTATTGCAAAGTCCTAATATGAGTAGGTCTTAGTTTTTAATTACAGTAGGATATAATCTCTGTTCTTCTTTTTCCCTTTTCCTTTTACTTTTTCATTTATTCGAGACGTAGTCCGACTCGAATTAGGTTTAATGCTATGTTATTTAAAGACTGCGGTTGTCTATTGAATTAGAACGTACAGAAGAGAGAAGAAAAATCAAAGCAGTGTTCGTCCCTTGAAAGAGCAGAAGAAATTAATCTAAGTGAGTCTTTTGTTTTTTCCCCTTTCGAAATAAATTCAATTAATCCATATACATAAATTCTAATTTTCTCACAAAATAAATTAGTTTGAAATAAAATAAAATGAAAAAGAAACACCGTAGAAAAGATCCCACACAGCGCGGGCCCACACAAGCTGTTTGGGCGAATTCGCGTGGACTCTCCTGCTTCCTTCCCCTCTCTCCATCTTGCTTCGTCTCAAAATCAAAATCCTCTCTTTTCTGAAATTATATTTTGTTGCAATTTACACCCCGAAAATTTTTATTTCATCCTCACCTCCCACGCGCTTCTTATATCTCGCCCTCCTCCCCTCTCACAGAGAGCCATTGCCGCGTCCTCTCCCCCTCGCATTGTGGCTGTTAGTCTCTCTCTCTCTCTCTTCTTTCTCTTTCTCTAGATCTGAACTAACAATTTCTTCTTTTATTATTATTAATAGATCTTGCGCTGCTTGTTTCCTTTTATTTGATTCTATCTTTTGTATACGCGATGCAATTGGATGTAATAGGACGAGATCTCGACTTGAGATCTCAGTAGATATGAGCTCGATTTGTTGCGGTTTCGTTTCATCAGTTAGTTAATCTAACTGCCACTCGGTTTTCTGCACAGTTTGTGGATAGAACTGTGAGTTTTATAATATACGATCTTTGTAAATTTTCAACAGAACACAACAAGATTTCTTTTTTTTTTTTTTTTTTGTGGACGTTTGTTGTGTGTGTGGTGTTCTTCTTCATAAGCTTATTTTTGGTGGGATTTGTCGATGGATTGGTTTTTCAAGGTGGAACCTTCAGAATTTGTAGAGCAAGCCCGAGGTATTTGTTTGGTTAATTGCTTGGATTAGATCATGTTTCATTATTTTTGTGGTTTAAGATTTGGTAAATTTACTATTATTCATGCATCATGAGAAGTGATTGATTTTTTACACTTGCTTACTGCATTGCGTTGTGCTTTTTGAAATGTGCAAACCTCATAGGCTAGAAGTTTATGTAGAAGCGAAAAATTTATTCGGGTTATTTGAACTTCTTGATACTACTTTCAATTGGGATTTGGCCATTTTATTGGGTTTCTCATCATCATTATTATCTATTATCCTCCTTTTCTCATTGAAGAAAAGAAGAGAATTTGGTAGAGTACTTGCTTGTTATACACCTGAATCATTCAACATGAAAGTTAAACAACATCTCCGTTGGTGTCAAAATCGCATCCCTGTAGAATTGTCATGTAGTTTAGTGTCTCCGTGATTTCTCCTAGACTAATAAAAATGCAATTTCGAAGCACCTCATTTGAGCAAAGAGGCAAATATAACACATAAACAGGACTTATTTAAGCTCCCTCCATCTTCTGGTAATCTGATATCATGCATCTTGTTATGAAAATGTATTTTACGCAAGGAGGGCAAAGTTTATGAACTTGCAATCAGGAACCACATACCAGAGATGCAAATATAACACATTTGTGAGACCTATTTAGTTTACTTGAGTGAAACGTAACCCTAATTTCTACCTATCTGCCTTTTAATTCTTTTTGTGTCTGCTAAAGATTGAAGATCTTCTTATCAAAAAGTTCTTTTGATTTTTCTACAGAGCCAATTCTAAAGAAGAAATTAGCATGGCAAGCCATACTCCGGAGAACATCCTCATCACTGGTGCAGCTGGCTTTATTGCATCCCATGTTGCCAACCGCCTTGTTCGAAACTACCCGCAGTACAAGGTTGTGGTTCTTGACAAGCTCGACTACTGCTCCAACCTGAAAAACCTCCTGCCATCACAGCCCTCCCCCAGCTTCAAGTTCGTTAAGGGTGATATTGCAAGTGCTGACCTTGTCAACTACCTCCTCATTACTGAGTCGATTGATACGATTATGCACTTTGCTGCCCAGACCCATGTTGACAACTCGTTCGGGAATTCCTTTGAATTCACCAAGAACAACATCTATGGCACCCATGTTCTCCTCGAGGCTTGCAAGGTCACTGGGCAGATCAAGAGGTCATTCATGTTAGTACTGATGAAGTTTATGGAGAGACCGATGAGGATGCTGTTGTTGGAAACCACGAGGCATCTCAGCTGCTTCCGACAAATCCATATTCTGCTACAAAGGCTGGAGCTGAGATGCTTGTCATGGCTTATGGAAGGTCCTACGGTCTACCTGTTATAACTACTCGTGGAAACAATGTATACGGGCCAAATCAGTTTCCCGAGAAGCTCATTCCAAAATTCATTCACTTGGCCATGAGAGGAAAGCCACTTCCAATTCATGGGGACGGATCTAATGTTAGGAGCTATCTCTACTGTGAAGATGTTGCAGAGGCTTTTGAGGTTATTCTTCACAAAGGAGAAGTCGGGCATGTGTATAATATTGGAACAAAGAAAGAAAGGAGGGTGATTGATGTGGCGAAGGATATCTGTAAGCTTTTTGCACTGAATCCCGACTCAGTCATCAAGTTTGTGGACAACAGGCCCTTCAACGACCAGCGGTACTATCTAGATGATCAGAAGCTGAAGAAGTTGGGCTGGTCTGAGCGTACCACCTGGGAAGAGGGACTGAAGAAAACTATGGAGTGGTACATAAGCAATCCTGAGTGGTGGGGTGATGTCTCAGGTGCTCTTTTACCTCATCCAAGGATGCTGATGATGCCTGGGATTGAGAAGCAATTCGATGGGCCTGCGGACGTCAAGGGCATGGTTTCTGAGTTGATGAAGAAACCCACTCAGACAGGAACATTGGCTGAGGCCTCAAAGAACACTACCAGCTCGCGTCAAAATCCTTCTTTGAAGTTCTTGATTTATGGTAGGACTGGATGGATCGGGGGGCTTCTCGGACAGATTTGTGAGAAGCAAGGTATTTCTTACGAGTATGGCAAAGGTCGTCTTGAGGAGCGTTCTCAGCTCCTGTTGGATATTCAGAATGTGAAGCCAACACATGTTTTCAATGCCGCTGGTGTCACTGGTAGACCTAATGTCGATTGGTGTGAATCCCACAAGCCGGAAACAATTCGCACAAATGTTGTGGGTACTTTGACACTGGCAGATGTCTGCAGGGAGAATGGTCTCCTAATGATGAATTATGCTACTGGATGCATATTTGAGTATGATGCTAAGCACCCTGAAGGGTCAGGCATTGGTTTCAAGGAGGAAGATACACCGAATTTTGCAGGATCATTCTACTCAAAGACCAAAGCAATGGTAAGTACTGATTTCCTTGGAGTCGTAATGTGTCATTTTTTAAGCTGCTTGTTCTTAAGCTTTCTTTCTTGACAATGCAGGTTGAAGAGCTTTTGAAGGAATATGAGAATGTTTGCACCCTTAGAGTCAGAATGCCAATATCCTCCGACCTATCAAATCCACGCAACTTCATCACAAAGATCTCCCGTTACAGCAAAGTGGTCAACATCCCAAACAGCATGACAGTCTTGGATGAGCTCCTCCCGATATCAGTCGAGATGGCAAAAAGAAACTGCCGGGGTATATGGAACTTCACCAATCCTGGTGTTGTGAGCCATAACGAGATCTTGGAGATGTACAAGAAGTATATCGACCCCAGCTTTAAATGGTCCAACTTCACCCTTGAAGAACAGGCCAAGGTCATAGTTGCTGCTCGAAGCAACAACGAGATGGATGCTTCAAAGTTGAAGGAGGAGTTCCCCGAGCTGTTGTCTATCAAGGATTCACTGATCAAGTATGTTTTTGAGCCCAACAAGAAGGCCTGAGCTGGTGAAATCTGAAGCTCTCGCTACTTGTAGGGTTTTAATACTACTCTGCATTCTGCATTAGCTAGTGGAAAATATGAGCACCGTCCTGTTCCTGGTATTTATGCTGTTACATCTCAGTATGCTCAGCCGTGAGTTTTGTCACGATTGCATTGCATTTAGAAGAAATCATTTATATTGTCAGAAAAATTATATTTTTCCAGTTCTTTACATCTTTTGAGTACTTTTATATTTTTCTTTGTTTTTTTAATTAAGAAGTTTGTAGTGTGCGTTTAAACTTTAGACCTGGATCCAATTTAGCTTGGATGTAATATCTATTGAAATATTATAAATTAATGGATTTAATTGTTGTCAATGTCAGATCTCCCCTGTGGTAATGCAATTTCCTTTGTTGTAACATAATATGATGCTTTTATATGTTGCTATGAGTTCAACGATATATGATGCTCTTATATTTTGTTGAAATTTCTCTGGCCTTGTGATATCTATGCCAAGGTTATGCCTTTATATAGTGAAAGAAATCTTTAAAGGAAGTACTTCCCTTTTCTCTTTCTGGAGTTGCAAAGAATTCCTCATCTTTTGCAAAGATGTTCTTTGTAACTGTGGGGAAGAGCATACTTCTTTGTAGAAATAGGTTCAGATTTGGATGCAATGTGTGCTTGTGCCAGTTATGAATACTGCGTTTCGCCAGCAGACAGCAGTATTTTACACAAGAGCAGTGTTTGATTTGTTGAATCTTTAGGTTACCATAAATAGCTCTTGTAAATAGCTTTTTTGCTTTATTACAAGCTAAGGGTAATCATAGAACGATGCTAAGTTGTGTAATTTTCTGTATTGAATTTAAATTCAGGGGTTTTGGAGAATTGTACGAGCAGCCTTCTCCTTCTCGTTATATTACTTCCCAAGCGCAACAGATTAGAACTTCTGAAGTTTGAACTCGGTCATTTTATTGGATTTTGCCATGTAATTTCCTCTTTCATGTCGCTTACAGTATCACAACAGATCAATGATGTCTTCAAGAAACTATGAAACATGCAGAGGTTGGAGCGAAATCCATGGAAATCCAAAAGATGTGCTCAATAGGAGCTTCCTGGAATTGGGAAAGAGAAGCATGATTGGGGAGTACAAATTCTATCAGAACACCTCTCGTCTAATGCGAGTATACTAAATAAATAAGAAACGCATCTTATTCGCGAGATGTTATGAAACCCGGCCTTTCTGATGGATTCAACATTAACAGAGAAATTATGTTGGATGAAGCTTACATGATCAGTCCTGATCCTAGATGGAAACATAAGGTGTCACAGCTTCCATAGCCTTGCCTGTTGGATTTCCTCACTGCAAGTGAAGTCCCTATATGTTCTTTGTTTTTCTTTTTCCCCCATTTTTGGGTATATTTTCTGCATTGTATTACTTTGTTCATTGTATTAGGTTCTATGTGACAGTTTGGAATCTCAAATTTTGATTCACGCAACAGTTTTATTGTGGGAAATTTCAGACAACAGTCTTATATTTTTGACTTACAATCACTTAGCTCAAGCTTTCATCAATGTCAAATGATAATTGGGAACAATAATCCTAAATACAACTGCAAAAGTTGATAGAGTTCGAAAATGATTTCAGAACCTGATATCCATATAACAATCAACGCGCAACACTCTACTGAAAGAGATTAGATAAATCAAACTATCTTGAATTGCAAGAGAGATGGCCCTAATAAGCCTGTCTTAAATTGCTTAACAGGGCTCAGCATAGAGGAAAACATACCACTTATTATATGTTAATTACAGAATGCCAAATGTTAAGACAAGATTAGCAACAGATAAATCACATGGAAACGAGAGAGTTTTGCCACACTGTTAATGATGGGTGACATAAAACTTCATAGACATCAAATTTGAACCTCCATAGGAAATAGGTGATAGAATTTAAGGTTAACTGAAACCACTACAAAAAAATGCTCCATAGCTTCATTAAAAAAAAGTCAATATAGCATATCGCGACATGTGGCATTTATGAAAAAAAGTCACTATAGGTCGTGTCGCTAAATGCTATAGCGACATTTTGCTTGAAACGCCACTACATATAGCGACATATTTTAGTGTTGTAAAATGCTAATAAAAAATGTCACTGTACATAAAAAAGATAATTGCATGCAGTGACATATTTTAATGCCGTAAAAATGTCACTATATGCATATCAAACAAATACCACAAATAATAGAAACCACTTTCTAAAGAGATTATAATCCACAAATAAATCACAAATAAATGATCAAATTAGAGAATCAGAGAGTTTAGATGAAAGATACTACTATTTAATTTTGTTCTGTTTTTCTACAAGCACGAGAGATTATAAGCATAAATGGGAAAACAATCAGCATAATATAGAATCAACTCTTAGAATACCCAAAAAGTAATGACAAGTTCAACCAAATAAGCATTGGTGGACATTTCAGAGTCTTCAATCAAGGATGTAAGGGAATTTTCTTCATCAACCATGATTTTATTCAGGATAGCAAAGGGGTTTTCTGTCATCATTATGCTAATTTCAAAGGGATAGAGATTACCCAAATCACTGGAAATACAATCTTCAAAATCAATGTTATATCTGGTTTTTTTGGTCCTAAGACCAATCCTACCTCTCAAGTTACAGAAGCATACAAAAGTTTTAGAAAGACAAGGTTTGAAATAATGTGAGTTTTTGTATAACTAGAAATCACATAATGCTTGAAAACTGATGGCAAATAAGCAGTAGCTGTCTGTATTGAGCAAACAAGCTGTTCTCCAATGGGCTAGTTGGCCCCTATCAAGACCAAGCCAATCTTAGGGTAAGTTTCAGCCGAGCTCAATAAGCTCAAGAACAGATGAACAACACCCAAAATGCATAAATTATGCTAATTTAAATCGAATCGCCCAAAATAGACGGCGCAGAGATGCCACAACAAATCTACAGAAGACGGCAATATGAAATTCGCACAAAATGCCGATTAATAAGGAAATTTCATCCAGATAATGGCATTTGGCGAGGGATCCAAGAAGAAAGAGAGAGAAAAGGAAAGATAGAATTTTTATTAAGCTCTCACTCTCTTTCTATTCCAAAAATAAAATTTTTAGGAATTGCATATTTGAAATATCAACCAAGAGATTGTATAGAATAGAGCATAACATATGAACATTTTATTTTACAGTCTAAAACACAAGACAAGACAAACTTAATAATTCAACCAACCTCAATGTTATCCTTCGCTTGACAAATGACACCCAAGGCTTGTGAATCACTCGCCACTTCTGGAATATTTACTGTCGGATTTCTTTACTCGATGTTCTACGGAACGGATAGCAGCTTTTCTCCCTCCTGAGTCATTGGAATCTAAGACAACAAGAATAGTTTATCATGCTTCTTTATCGGGTAAGATAGAAATATTTGATGCTAATAGAAATTCATCATATGTCTCCGGTTTCACTATGAATCAACAAGGTAAAGGATTAGGGTCTTTACTGTTGGCAACTTGTTAGTGCGAAGATGAGCTACATTTGTTGCATACTCTTGAACTTCTTCATTATTACGTTTTTGAGTAGCATTTTGATTCTTTAAAACTTGTTCCAGCATCCTTTGTACTTCGGCAAGCCTCCTGAGTCATTGGAATCTAAGACAACAAGAATAGTTTATCATGCTTGGGTAAGATAGAAATATTTGATGCTAATAGAAATTCATCATATGTCTCCGGTTTCACTAGGAATCAACAAGGTAAAGGATTAGGGTCTTTACTGTTGGCAACTTGTTAGTGTGAAGATGAGCTACATTTGTTGCATACTCTTGAACTTCTTCATTATTACGTTTTTGAGTAGCATTTTGATTCTTTAAAACTTGTTCCAGCATCCTTTGTACTTCGGCAAGTTGGGTTTGCGAATTCACCACTGTTTCGCTCAGTTCTCTCCCTCATTGCATGTATGTCATCATCAATATATGGCCGCCAAGTGTCAGCAGAGGTAGAACCAAATGCTGAAGTGCTGAAGGACTCGGGCTCCATCCCAAAAGACTAGCCTTTTAGGTGGAGTTGCCCAAATCCTTATAAACCCAAGACCATCCCCACGTCTAGCCGATGTGGGACTATTTGTTCGACCTAAATCTCAACAATCCCCCCCTCGAATAAAGAGTCTCCCTGCAAGCTCAACTATCTTCACACCGGAAGATCAAATGCTCCATCGAGATTTCACCGCATGGGAGGACGCCACGCCTTATGTGGTCACGCCTTATGTGAAGTACCAACTGCAGTCGGTCACTCCTCTACGAGGAGTACTGCCAAATTTCTCGAGAGCCAAACATTAGCTTCACAGGGGCCTATTGCGCCTTTTGTGCCAGTGGGGTGGCATGCCCATTGCGCCTTTGCGCCATTGGGGGATCTATACATCGTCGAACATCACCCATACACACGACTAAGTTCGGGGCATGGCTTTGATACCAATTGAAGGACCGGGGCTCCATCCCAAAAGACTAGCCTTTTAGGTGGAGTTGCCCAAATCCTTATAAACCCAAGACCATCCCCACGTCTAGCCGATGTGGGACTATTTGTTCGACCCAAATCTCAACAAATGCCTCATCTTTAACGCTCTACGTGCATCTATATTTCGACCACTAGTCATCTACAAAAGAGACACATGAAAAATAGTAGAGACATAAACTATAATAAAAAAAAGAGACAAAAAAACGAAGAGAGAAACAATACCTTTGCTCCTTCTTTTGACCTCCAATAGGATATAATTGTTGGAAATCCTGCTTAACAAGAATCAATCTGACAACTAATCAAGATCACTGAGATATCAACAATCTAATTGGCCAGGTCGGCAAATATCAGGTGGGAGGTTTTCCGTTCAATAGAACGTTCCTTAATTTAAGAACCACCTTTCAATTTCCTTCCTTGGTTTAAGCACCAATTAGACTGAATCCAAGTCAGTCTCGATATACTGTAAAGTATATCCCATGTATAAAGGACTTAATTCACTTATACAGTATCACTTAGACTGAATCTAAGTCAATCTCGATATACTGTAAAGTATATCCCTGTATAATGGACTTAATCCACTTATACAGTATTTGAAGTGAGGTACGCTTAGAGCGAATCTCCTTAAGACAATTACGTCCCCTGCACCGGTGCTAACGGGATAATGGACGCTGGTCTCCCAAGATACAACACTTCTTCACGGTATTTGGATAGCACTACCAAATCGCCGTACGGTCGAACCGTAGTCAACCAGTACCTACACAGGATTAGCAAAGCAGCGGTATAATGACAAATTTCAAATGAATATTTGTCTTACTCTTTTGGAGGAACACCCACTGTTAAGGATGTAGGAAGGTTGAAGAATTTGACAGAATCTCCTTTAGGAAGTCGCTTCGGATTCCCACTTTACGCTGGAAATCGCGGATTCCCACTTCAGGCTGGAAGCGCAGTTCAGAACGTTGGAAGAACAGTTCAGAACTTTAAATAGAGAGAGAGAGAGATAGAGAGTTAATTCTCTGTTGGTGTGTTTTTAATTGAGAACCAGGAGGGCTTTATATAGTTTTCCAGGAGTAGGCCAACAGGTTTGAACCCAAACCAAAAGCTGCAACCTTTGGTCCAGCCGTGTCTGTTGGCAATCCAACAGTCGCAACCGTTGACGCGGAGCGGACTGTTTTGCAACCTTTGGTTGTTCAACATGTGCGTAACCTTTGGCAGTCCAACAGGTGCGCAACTGTTGGCACTCCAACAGGTTTGCAACAGGAGCGGGACCTTGGAACTTGATTCAAAAAGAACCAGGCCAGGTAGGGAACTCAGATCTGAACCCGAGTCCAGTAGACCCAGACCCAGACCCAGACCCGAGCCCGAGCCCGTGCCCGACCCGGCCCCGGCCCCGGCGCCGGCGCCGGCCGGCCGCCGCCGCCAGCGGCGGCGCGCGTGCGCGCACGTATGTACGTGCATAGTTCCCTCCTTTTCGCGCGCGAAAACTCCAAGTACCCAAAGGGCACACCCTTTGTTCTCAATTTTCTCTATTTATACTACACAAGCGTCCATCCCACGGCCAATGTGGGACTAAATGCTTGTAGCAACCTTTTAGTCCCATTTGACTTTGAATTAGGCAATCTTTGGACTTGAATATCTCATTCATTCGAAGTCGGAATTGAACATGTGAATATACCACGTTCATCACAAATGGAAGGAGAATACACTCCAACCATCATCCGGTTGATTTGATCAACGGATCTCGCCATAATTCAACTTAAAGATTCCTTTATATTCTTCAATTCCAACAATCCCCCACAATGAATGGAGATTCAAGGAAATAACACATAAAGAGACTGACTCTATCGTGTAAGGTACTTTAGAAAAGAAACTGCATAAGGATAGGTGAACTAGGTCTTGAACCTTCCATAGCGAAAGCTTTATCGGACTTACTGGCTAATCAGTGAACTAGGTCTTGAACTGTTAGCCGTTAGTGTAAGTCAAGTCAACAAGCTTCACACAGTGACTTTCCAAATCAACTTTGGTTCTCTGTTGTGTCCGTTTTGGCCCTGGACATTCTTGGTTTCAGAGAGTATCTTTAGGGAATAACAGCCTCCATAGAGATTCCCAAAGAGCCGACCCAACTCTATACTCACATAGGTGATGGACCTATTAAGAGTAGTCTACTCTACTCCACTTGTTTAGTAACAAGATATAGGCATCATTAAAAGCGTTAAGCTTATCCTTAATCCACTTGTAGAAAAGCACTTATGTGCACCTTAGGAATGGATTGGAGTCAAGCTCCCAAGTGCTTACTTGCTGAGTCAATCATAACTAGTTTTTCCTCTTGAACTTAGTCCGTGGGATCTCCAGTCGCTAAGTGAGGTTTCCATTAAGCTGACTCGGTAAGGTTAGGCTTTTAGACCCATTCCCCTCGATGCGCAGTTTATACGCTCTCCACTTAAACCTTTAGTAAGCGGATCCGCTAAATTATCCTTTGACGATACAAAGTCAATAGAGATAATTCCATTTGAGAGCAACTGCTTCACGGTATTATGTCTACGAAGAATATGTCTAGACTTACCGTTGTATATCACATTTTGTGCCCTAGATATAGCTGCTTGATTGTCGCAGTGTATACATATAGCGGGCACTGGCTTTTGCCATAACGGTATATCTTCTAAGAATTGTCGAAGCCATTCTGCTTCTTCTCCAGCCTTATCTAAGGCTATGAATTCCGATTCCATAGTGGAATGGGCAATACATGTTTGCTTAGAAGATTTCCAAGATACCGCTGCTCCTGCTAGAGTAAATACGTATCCGCTAGTTGATTTTGATTCCTCAGAATCTGCAATCCAATTAGCATCACTGTATCCTTCCAGTACAGGAAGATACTTTCCATATCTCAAGGCATATTCCTTGGTATGTGATACGTAACCCAATACTCGTAGTAGAGCGGTCCAATGTAGATCACTAGGATTACTAGTATATCTACTTAACTTGCTTACAACGTAAGCAATATCGGGTCTAGTGTAATTCATTAAATACATTAGACTTTCGATAATCTGAGAATACTCCAACTGGCGTATTCCAGTTCCTGTATTCTTATGAAGGTGGATGTGTGGGAGAAAAGGATTTGTATTCTCTTTTATCCCATGATCATTGAATCTTTCTATCATCTTATCCACGTAGTGAGATTGAGATAGACTGATTCCATCTGGTGTTCTAGTAATTTTAATTCCTAAAATTACATCAGCAACCCCCAGATCCTTCATATCAAAACAGTTGGATAACATTCTTTTAGTGGACTTAATAATCTCAATATTAGTCCCAAGTATCAACATGTCGTCTACATAAAGACAAACAATGATACATGCATCTCCAACTGTTTTAGTGTAAACACACTTACCGCATTCATTGATAGTGAATCCATCTTTGATCATGACACTATCAAATTTCTCATGCCATTGTTTTGGAGCCTGCTTTAAACCATATAAAGATTTTACCAATTTACACACCTTGTGTTCTTGGTTCTTGACTATAAATCCTTCAGGTTGCTCCATATAAATCTCTTCATTTAATTCACCATTTAAGAATGCAGTCTTGACATCCATTTGATGGATATCTAAGTTGTGCAATACTGCAATCGCAATCAACATCCGAATGGACGTTATTCTTGTTACTGGTGAATAAGTATCGAAGTAGTCAAGTCCTTCTTTTTGCCGATAACCCTTGGCTACTAATCTAGCCTTGTACTTATCGATAGATCCATCGGGTTTTAATTTTCGTTTGAAAATCCACTTACACCCAATTGGTTTACTTCCAGGAGGCAAGTTTACCAATTCCCAAGTATGATACTTAGTATGGATTCTATTTCGCTATTTATAGCTTCTTTCCACATTTGTGCTTCTGGGGTTGACATAGCCTCTTTAAATGTTTGAGGCTCGCTCTCAATAGCATATGCTATGAAATCTGGACCAAAAGATTTTGAGATTCTAGATCTCTGACTTCTTCTTGGTTCAGTTTCCGCATTAACAATTGGTTCCTCGGGGCTTTCGTCCCTGAACGCCATCTCGTGTGTTCTTTTCCCAGAAGTCTTATCTGCTTCCCGTTTGTACGGAAAGATGTCTTCAAAGAACACAGCATCTCGAGATTCGATAATCATGTTTACATGAATATCTGGTATTTCTAATTTATGAACCAGAAATCTATAGGCACTACTATTCAAGGCATAACCTATGAATATGCAGTCCATAGTTTTTGCTCCCAACTTAGTCTTTTTAGGTAATGGTGCTAGCACCTTTGTAAGGCACCCCCACATTTTGAGGTAATGGTAGGAAGGTGTCCTTCCATGCCATAACTCGAATGGTATAAGACCAAGTTTCTTGTGGGGGTACTCTATTTAGAATATGATTTGCAGTTAATAGAGCTTCCCCCTACAAGTTCTGCGGAGCTCCAGAACTTACGAGCATGGAATTAACCATCTCCTTCAAAGTTCTGTTCTTCCGTTCAGCAATTCCATTCTGCTGAGGAGTGTATGGTGCTGTAGTTTGATGTATTATACCAAAAATAGCACATAACTCACTAAAATCATTTGATTCATATTCTCCGCCTCTATCGGATTTTAGAATCTTGATTTTCTTGTTGAGTTGATTCTCAACTTTGGCTTTATATGTTGTAAACATATTTATTGCCTCATCTTTACTGTTTAAAAGATACACATAATAGTATCTTGTACAGTCATCAATAAAAGTAATGAAATACTTTTTACCGCCTCTAGTTGGCATAAACTTCAAGTCACATAGATCGCTATGAATTAACCCTAAAGGTTCTGTATTTCGATCTATTGAGTGAAATGAATTTTTAGCCAACTTGGCCTCAACACAAACCTCACACTTGCGAATTTCTTCCAAGTTGAGTTTAGGAATGTATCCCAGATTAGACAAGTTCTTCAAAGACTTGTAATTTACATGCCCTAATCTAGCATGCCATAAATTAGGAGACTCAAGCAAATAAACAGAAGAATTTCCTTTACTTATTAGCTTTGGGTACAAATACACGGACTTTTTATCAACCACTGCAACATTGGCTTTAAAAAGTCCATCAACAAGATAGCCCTTACCCACATACATCCCTCCCTTAGTAAGTACAAATTTGTCGGATTCAAATACCATTCTAATTCCCTTCTTACTAAGTATTGATCCGGAGATCAAATTCTTGCGGATGTCTGGAACATGAAGCACATCGTTAAGAGTAAGCTCTTTCCCCGATGTCCACTTCAGGATGACCTTGCCTTTTCCTTCAACCTTTGAGACGGCTGAATTCCCCATGAATAGTTGCTCATCTTGCTCTAGCCTTTGATATTCTGAGAATAACAATTTCTCCAAGCAGATGTGCCGAGTAGCTCCCGTGTCTACCCACCAATCTTTGTTATTGGTTGTCAGATTCACTTCTAACACCACAGCTGAAAGACTTGGTGATTCATGGTTGGTCATGTTTGCCTGTGGGTGGCTCTTCTTGTTCCCCTTAAGACGGCTGCGACATTCATTAGCTTTATGTCCTTCTTTGTTGCAGACATAGCAGGTTCCTTTGAAGCGCATGCTTTTGCCGTCTTGGGCCTTGCCTTTGTACCCCTGGGATGTCTTCTTCCGCTTCAAGCCTTTGGAAGTAGACGCTTTCCCCTTTGAGTCCTCGATCACATTAGCTTTTGCTTCGTAGGAGTTCTTGCTGGTCCTTTTCTCGGACTTGCGGTTGTCCTCCTCGATACGAAGCCTCACAATGAGATCCTCCAACTTTAGCTCCTTTCGCTTGTGCTTCAGGTAATTCTTGAAGTCTCTCCACGCAGGTGGGAGCTTCTCCACGATTGTTGCAACCTGAAAAGTTTCAGGAAGAATCATACCTTCGGCCTCTATTTCGTGCAAGATAAGTTGGAACTCTTACACCTGACTGATGACAGTCTTGGTATCCACCATTTTGTAATCCAGAAATCGTCCTACGACGAACTTCTTGGTACCAGCATCCTCAGTCTTGTATTTCTTGTCAAGACTGGCCCATAACTTCTTTGCCGTAGTGATTGGACTGTAGACATTATAAAGAGAGTCATCCAGTCCATTAAGAACATAATTTCGGTAAAGGAAGTCACATTGAGTCCATGCATTAGTTGCAGGCTCTGGTGGATCTTCTTCCAGGAATCTGGCCAGATGAAGAGTGGTCAAGTAGAAGTACATCTTCTTTTGCCACCTCTTGAATTCTGTGCCATCAAACTTTCCTAGCTTCTCCGGCTTCGGGTTAGGAAGTGGAGTAGGCATCAAACCTTGGAGCGGTATGTTTGTTGCCTTGCTGGAGGTATCTTGATTTGTCTCAGACATTCTTTCTGCAAGTTCAAGCAGAACAGAAGTAAGAAACGATAATTGTCTTAAGAATGTTGGAAATCCTGCTTAACAAGAATCAATCTGACAACTAATCAAGATCACTGAGATATCAACAATCTAATTGGCCAGGTCGGCAAATATCAGGTGGGAGGTTTTCCGTTCAATAGAACGTTCCTTAATTTAAGAACCACCTTTCAATTTCCTTCCTTGGTTTAAGCACCAATTAGACTGAATCCAAGTCAGTCTCGATATACTTTACTTCAGTCTCGATATACTGTAAAGTATATCCCCTGTATAAAGGACTTAATCCACTTATACAGTATCACTTAGACTGAATCTGTAACGCCCCGATTTCACGGATACGGGGACGTCACTGCGACGTATATACGTAGGTCAGAAGAAGCCCCCACGTATATACGCTAAGCATAAAAGTACAATAAGTAATCAGAGTACGACACAAAGCGTGGTATTCTTCCATATGCCAACACAAAAGTACATGTACAAAATCATCACAGTATGATAAACATATACACATTACATGTGTCTTTTATCATAACAAGTCCAAAAGTAAAATATACAGGATAAATACAAGATGCTCACGAGTAGGGTGAAGATCCCGTGAGTCAAAAGAGGAGACTAGCACGGAAGAAGCTGGGACAAATCAGCCTGTTCTCAAGGAAAACTCGATCTACAGTGGACAGCTCCACTTCGATCCAGCTTCTAACCTGAACATACAAATCCAAGGGAGTCAGGACCTCCCAATAATGAACAGGCTACATGCCAAGTGGCAAAGAGATAAGAATAGGGGGTTAGAACACAAGTATGATATACACGGACAGGTATAGCATAATCATAAATCAGGAAGTCCCAAGTAAAGCTGAATATAAGCAAGACTGATTGTATACGCTTAAGTCACGGTCACATGAGACTAGTACATCGAAGGAATAATCCAAACAAGGAAACCCTCATATATATACCCTTGTCTCATGCCACATAAATCCAAGCGTATAGAATCAGAGTTGCAAATCATATCATAGTCAAAACAGGAATGCATAACAATAATGATCAGGGGTCCATAACACGAGTAAAGGATACACATAACGGAAACTATAATAGGAAACACAACAGAAATCAATAGGCGATGTCTATTATTATTATTACTCGTCTGACCCATATATCTCGGTATGTGTCCAGGTGTGCACCCCAACACACATACATCCATATATAAGTTATCCGAGGGTTGTTAACGGAAGCAGATGGAGAACTGATAGAGCTTCTTATAATGGTACTCATGCACCGGGGACCAGTCTTCTGGCCCAACGGTTCCCACCACCTGGGACCGGCTTTGTTCACATGCACCGGGGACCAGTTTAGTGGTCCAACGGTTCCCACCACCTGGGACCGGCTTTGTTCACATGCACCGGGGACCAGTTTAGTGGTCCAACGGTTCCCACCACCTGGGACCGGCTTTGGAGGCTCGAAGTCCCCCTAATAGTAATCATAACAGTAATCATAACAGTACCGCCAATATATGTCATTCCCATACTATAAGCAAGATATCATTCCGGCATCCATCACTTCCTCCATACCCATACAAGTTGTCCTTTTTAAGATTTATTAGCTAATTATCACTTTATGGGAAATAATAGAAAATGAACATGATCAGGAATTTAGGAGTACACCAGTACTATATAGTCAGGTCACTGCATGTAAAGTAGGAAACAGGTCACTGATCATGAAACTGAATAACAAGTCAATATTCCCGTAAAAGAGATAATCACAAGTCAAATATATCATGCTGGATGTAAAGTGATAGCATGACAAGTGGTGATGTATATCAGGTAACACGTATACAAAGAGATTGATAATTATTCAAGGTGAGTCATGGTCTAGCCAGAGGGTATAGCAAGTCAGGTGATATACATGTGTTAAAAGGAAACATAAAACTGACAAGTCTAAAGAATTGACAAGCGGTTGATAATGTGAATGAACAAGTCATGAAATACCAGTTATGAAGTATTTAGCAAGGATAATACATCACCCATGTATCAAGGTTAGGATCTAATTTCAGAAAGAATAAGAATCAACAATTTTGGCCCAAAACCAGACTATCGGTCGACTGGGTTAAATGGCCAGTCGACCGATACGGGACAGTCACCAACTAACGGTCGACGTCCGGTCGACCGATACAAGGCCGTGACCTCCAGGTTTGGTCGGTCGACTTCCGGTCGACTGCCGGTCGACCGGAGAGACAACTAACGGTCGCCTGTCGGTCGACTGCCGGTCGACCGATACAGGGCCGTGAGCTCCAGGGTTTCCTAGCGGTCGACTGGTTGGTGAACCGGTCGACCGCCTACTCAAAACTGTGCACGTTCGTGCACATCGGTCGACTGCCGGTCGACTACCGGTCGACCGGACTTCTGAAATATGCTGCTGTTAGGTCAAAAAATCAGATTTTGGTGTGGTTGATTTGATGTCTAAAAATATGATTTTGATGACATAAAGGGACATGATTTGGCAACACAAGTATACAAGGAATTTTACGAGTCTTGGTGAGTAAAAATACTCACGTGGATCGGTTATGTGAAGCTTGAAGAGGTCGTGGTCGGAAATGACCCACGGCGATGCAATCGACGAAGGAGGAGACGATCCCAATCCAAATAGTTGTGGTGGAGATGGAGAAGACCTTGGTGAAGCCTTGGAGTTGGAGGTTGAGGTGAAGGGGGATTTGGTGAAGGCTATTCTCTTTTGGTGAAGTGAAGAAAAGAGAGAGAGAAATGAAAAGAAAAAGTATTTATAGGTTTTTGGATTTGTGAAGGAGATGTAAATAATTAAAAGAGAGGGGCTTATTTGCAAAGTGGATGATGAGGTGTCTCTTGGCCAATAGGAGCTTGCCAAGTGGGGAATGAGGTGTTCTCCTTGGCCAATCAAAGATTGCCATGGAGATGGTGAGGTGGAGATTTGTGTGGTGGGGATTGATGGAAGTGTGTGGAAGGTGGTGAGGTGGAAGTGATGAGGTGGAGAAAACTTAGGGATGAAGTAAAGGAGTTTGTGGTGGAGATTAAAGGAAATAAAGGAAAAAGGAAAAGGAAAAGTAATGAAATGAGAAGATATTTTCTTGGTCTCCAAAATGAAAATATCGGAAACACAGTTTCCCGAGATAAAGTCGAGTATGCGGGAAAAACAATTCGGAAAATACCGAAATCGTCCGAAATTCAAGTATCTCGGAACGACTCGCAATTTTCACCAAAATCAATAATAATATATGAAGACTCGTAGTAAAATCCTTTTTAAGAAATACTTTATAGTTTTAAATCTAAAAATCCCGGAATCAGTTACCTACCGACTCCGAAAGAATTTTCATAAAATCATAAAATTCTCAGAAAAGAATGTAGGTAGAAAATATGATTCTAAGAGATAATGCCTAAAGGCCTTTCTAGAAAGTCCTAACAGTTTGTGAATTAAAAATCCTAGAATCGGTTATCTACCGACTCCGGTGGAAGATCCATAAATTCGTAAAATCTTCAGAAAAAGTATTTAAGTAATAAACATAATTCTAAGAAGAAATGTCTAAAGAATCTTCTAGAAATTCTAAACAGTTGGTAAGATAAAAATTCGGGAATCGATCAGCGGCACTGGTCGACACCGGTTTTGAAGAAATTCCTTTTAATTCCGAAAAATTCCAGAAAATCATATAAAATATATTATATTGGAAAATGATATTTAAAATTTAAATCGGTCAAATACGGAAAGTAAATCGAAAAAATACGATCGAAAAACTGAATACGAATTTAAGTACGTATTCCGGGAACGGGGTATTACAATCCACCCACCTTACAAAAATTGCGTCCTCGCAATTTCATTAAGGGGTAAATTGAATACAAGGTGGACAAGGGTGAAATCAAAGGATCCGAAAAATCAAAACAAGAATAAGATGAACACAGAAAGGACCGGGATGAACAATGATAGAATGATAAAGGAATCATTTTAGAATGATAACCAATTCAAATACAAGATCTAGGGTAGTGGTTACCATGATATCCCTAAGGCTCCTGCTCTGGATACTGGTCCTCCCACTCTGCTTCATTGCCTGAGGCCTCTACTGCCATGAGGTGAACTTGACCTCTACCTTGATCTGCTCTAGGCCTCAATCCCCTCTGCTGATGATCATACCGTTGGGTGGAAGTGGAACTCTTTGATCAACAGGTTCAGGGTTCCTCTTTAATGGCGGAGCTGGAAGTGCTGGGACTGGATGTGAAGGGGCTGGAAGAGCTGGTCTAACAGGTACTGGAAGTGCTGGTCGGACTGGTGCCACTTGTCCAAACTTCCTGTGTGGGCAATCCCTTAGCATATGTCTCCCTGATCCACACACTAAACATAATCCCTTGGCCTCTCGACAATCTCTCTTATAATGCCCGGGTCTGTGGCAATAATTGCATACAATCTGAGACAGAGGAGGTTGGAATGGTCTCTGAATCATCGGGCCTTGGGTTACCCTAACTCCATCATCCTCATCCATTAACTGAAAAGGCCTCTTCTTGGCCTGGTTCCTTATCAAGTTCTCTTTCTTCTTCTCTAACCCACGCTCCACTTCTCGAGCTATGGTGAGAACTTCCGAATAAGTCTTCAGCTGTTGGGGCATCAAGAAAACTTGGATATCCATCTGTAAGCCCTGCTGGAATCTGCTCGCTCGCTTCTCCTCATCCGTTACCATGTACGGAGCAAAGCGACTGAGTCGGAGAAATTCCGCGGCATACTCATCCACGGACTTATTCCCTTGCCGAAGTCTGATGAACTGTTCCTCATGTCCTTCTGAGCTGTGACAGGGAAGAACCTACTGTAGAAGCTCTTGGAGAACGTGTCCCAAGTGACAGGTCTCTCCAATCTGGCCTCCTCAGCTAACCACCAAGTTCTAGCTATGTCTTTCAGCTGAATCTTGGCAACCTCCACTTGGTTTTCCTCTGGTACTCGGGCTGCTTTCAACAGGTCTGATGTGTCCGTCAGCCATTGCTCAGCCTCTAGGGGTTTCTCTCCTCCCGTGAATATGGCTGGCTGCAGCCGTCTAAAATCTGAGATATTTCCCGGCCTCTGTCCCTTAGGAACTGCTAACTCTTGCCGGAGGAGCTCCGTCTGTTGCTGTTGGTTCTCCATCATCATCTGGATAACCCTCAGTATATCCACATTCTCTCCTGTGGGTCCATTCGAAACTTGCCCAGAGTGATTACGGCCCGACCTTCTCTCCATACCGAATTGGGAAAAGATAACTGGAATTGGAAACAAATGGAAGGAGTTTAGGACACGAAAGAATTAATCAAGGAAGGAATTCAGGAAAGACTAGATAACTTTGTACATTGTAGTTGGCAATTGCAAATTACAATAATTTGCTACTTGATTGTACTTTAGGTGTGAGAGCCTAAGCTCTGATACCAACCTGTAACGCCCCGATTTCACGGATACGGGGACGTCACTGCGACGTATATACGTAGGTCAGAAGAAGCCCCCACGTATATACGCTAAGCATAAAAGTACAATAAGTAATCAGAGTACGACACAAAGCGTGGTATTCTTCCATATGCCAACACAAAAGTACATGTACAAAATCATCACAGTATGATAAACATATACACATTACATGTGTCTTTTATCATAACAAGTCCAAAAGTAAAATATACAGGATAAATACAAGATGCTCACGAGTAGGGTGAAGATCCCGTGAGTCAAAAGAGGAGACTAGCACGGAAGAAGCTGGGACAAATCAGCCTGTTCTCAAGGAAAACTCGATCTACAGTGGACAGCTCCACTTCGATCCAGCTTCTAACCTGAACATACAAATCCAAGGGAGTCAGGACCTCCCAACAATGAACAGGCTACATGCCAAGTGGCAAAGAGATAAGAATAGGGGGTCAGAACACAAGTATGATATACACGGACAGGTATAGCATAATCATAAATCAGGAAGTCCCAAGTAAAGCTGAATATAAGCAAGACTGATTGTATACGCTTAAGTCACGGTCACATGAGACTAGTACATCGAAGGAATAATCCAAACAAGGAAACCCTCATATATATACCCTTGTCTCATGCCACATAAATCCAAGCGTATAGAATCAGAGTTGCAAATCATATCATAGTCAAAACAGGAATGCATAACAATAATGATCAGGGGTCCATAACACGAGTAAAGGATACACATAACGGAAACTATAATAGGAAACACAACAGAAATCAATAGGCGATGTCTATTATTATTATTACTCGTCTGACCCATATATCTCGGTATGTGTCCAGGTGTGCACCCCAACACACATACATCCATATATAAGTTATCCGAGGGTTGTTAACGGAAGCAGATGGAGAACTGATAGAGCTTCTTATAATGGTACTCATGCACCGGGGACCAGTCTTCTGGCCCAACGGTTCCCACCACCTGGGACCGGCTTTGTTCACATGCACCGGGGACCAGTTTAGTGGTCCAACGGTTCCCACCACCTGGGACCGGCTTTGTTCACATGCACCGGGGACCAGTTTAGTGGTCCAACGGTTCCCACCACCTGGGATCGGCTTTGGAGGCTCGAAGTCCCCCTAATAGTAATCATAACAGTAATCATAACAGTACCGCCAATATATGTCATTCCCATACTATAAGCAAGATATCATTCCGGCATCCATCACTTCCTCCCATACCCATACAAGTTGTCCTTTTTAAGATTTATTAGCTAATTATCACTTTATGGGAAATAATAGAAAATGAACATGATCAGGAATTTAGGAGTACACCAGTACTATATAGTCAGGTCACTGCATGTAAAGTAGGAAAACAGGTCACTGATCATGAAACTGAATAACAAGTCAATATTCCCGTAAAAGAGATAATCACAAGTCAAATATATCATGCTGGATGTAAAGTGATAGCATGACAAGTGGTGATGTATATCAGGTAACACGTATACAAAGAGATTGATAATTATTCAAGGTGAGTCATGGTCTAGCCAGAGGGTATAGCAAGTCAGGTGATATACATGTGTTAAAAGGAAACATAAAACTGACAAGTCTAAAGAATTGACAAGCGGTTGATAATGTGAATGAACAAGTCATGAAATACCAGTTATGAAGTATTTAGCAAGGATAATACATCACCCATGTATCAAGGTTAGGATCTAATTTCAGAAAGAATAAGAATCAACAATTTTGGCCCAAAACCAGACTATCGGTCGACTGGGTTAAATGGCCGGTCGACCGATACGGGACAGTCACCAACTAACGGTCGACGTCCGGTCGACTGATACAAGGCCGTGACCTCCAGGTTTGGTCGGTCGACTTCCGGTCGACTGCCGGTCGACCGGAGAGACAACTAACGGTCGCCTGTCGGTCGACTGCCGGTCGACCGATACAGGGCCGTGAGCTCCAGGGTTTCCTAGCGGTCGACTGGTTGGTGAACCGGTCGACCGCCTACTCAAAACTGTGCACGTTCGTGCACATCGGTCGACTGCCGGTCGACTACCGGTCGACCGGACTTCTGAAATATGCTGCTGTTAGGTCAAAAAATCAGATTTTTTGTGTGGTTGATTTTGATGTCTAAAAATATGATTTTGATGACATAAAGGGACATGATTGGCAACACAAGTATACAAGGAATTTTACGAGTCTTGGTGAGTAAAAATACTCACGTGGATCGGTTATGTGAAGCTTGAAGAGGTCGTGGTCGGAAATGACCCACGGCGATGCAATCGACGAAGGAGGAGACGATCCCAATCCAAATAGTTGTGGTGGAGATGGAGAAGACCTTGGTGAAGCCTTGGAGTTGGAGGTTGAGGTGAAGGGGGATTTGGTGAAGGCTATTCTCTTTGGTGAAGTGAAGAAAAGAGAGAGAGAAATGAAAAGAAAAAGTATTTATAGGTTTTTGGATTTGTGAAGGAGATGTAAATAATTAAAAGAGAGGGGCTTATTTGCAAAGTGGATGATGAGGTGTCTCTTGGCCAATAGGAGCTTGCCAAGTGGGGAATGAGGTGTTCTCCTTGGCCAATCAAAGATTGCCATGGAGATGGTGAGGTGGAGATTTGTGTGGTGGGGATTGATGGAAGTGTGTGGAAGGTGGTGAGGTGGAAGTGATGAGGTGGAGAAAACTTAGGGATGAAGTAAAGGAGTTTGTGGTGGAGATTAAAGGAAATAAAGGAAAAAGGAAAAAGGAAAAGTAATGAAATGAGAAGATATTTTCTTGGTCTCCAAAAATGAAAATATCGGAAACACAGTTTCCCGAGATAAAGCGAGTATGCGGGAAAACAATTCGGAAAATACCGAAATCGTCCGAAATTCAAGTATCTCGGAACGACTCGCAATTTTCACCAAAAATCAATAATAATATATGAAGACTCGTAGTAAAATCCTTTTTAAGAAATACTTTATAGTTTTAAATCTAAAAATCCCGGAATCAGTTACCTACCGACTCCGAAAGAATTTTCATAAAATCATAAAATTCTCAGAAAAAGAATGTAGGTAGAAAATATGATTCTAAGAGATAATGCCTAAAGGCCTTTCTAGAAAGTCCTAACAGTTTGTGAATTAAAAATCCTAGAATCGGTTATCTACCGACTCCGGTGGAAGATCCATAAATTCGTAAAATCTTCAGAAAAAGTATTTAAGTAATAAACATAATTCTAAGAAGAAATGTCTAAAGAATCTTCTAGAAATTCTAAACAGTTGGTAAGATAAAAATTCGGGAATCGATCAGCGGCACTGGTCGACACCGGTTTTGAAGAAATTCCTTTTAATTCCGGAAAATTCCAGAAAATCATATAAAATATATTATATTGGAAAATGATATTTAAAATTTAAATCGGTCAAATACGGAAAGTAAATCGAAAAATACGATCGAAAAACTGAATACGAATTTAAGTACGTATTCCGGGAACGGGGTATTACAGAATCTAAGTCAATCTCGATATACTGTAAAGTATATCCCCTGTATAATGGACTTAATCCACTTATACAGTATTTGAAGGTGCTAACGGGATAATGGACGCTGGTCTCCCAAGATACAACACTTCTTCACGGTATTTGGATAGCACTACCAAATCACCGTAGAGAGAGAGAGATAGAGAGCGCAGTTCAGAACGTTGGAAGAACAGTTCAGAACTTTAAATAGAGAGAGAGAGATAGAGAGTTAATTCTCTGTTGGTGTGTTTTTTACCCGTGCCCGGCCGGCACCGGCGCCGCCGCCGCCAGCGGCGGCGCGCGTGCGCGCACGTATGTACGTGCATAGTTCCCTCCTTTTCGCGCGCGAAAACTCCAAGTACCCAAAGGGCACACCCTTTGTTCTCAATTTTCTCTATTTATACTACACAAGCTTCCATCCCACGGTCAATGTGGGACTAAATGCTTGTAGCAACCTTTAGTCCCATTTGGCTTTGAATTAGGCAATCTTTGGACTTGAATATCTCATTCATTCAAAGTCGGAATTGAACATGTGAATATACCACGTTCATCACAAATGGAAGGAGAATACACTCCAACCATCATCCGGTTGATTTGATCAACGGATCTCGCCATAATTCAACTTGAAGATTCCCTTTATATTCTTCAATTCCAAACAATAATATGCATCAATTGCTCCCCTTCAACCCTTGGGTCTATGACCCTTCCAGTATCATAGTACTTCTTCTTCAAATTACATTTCCACTGTCTCCATTTTTGCCTAATGACTTAAAAGTCCACTTAGCTTTTGGATGATCAAGTTCATATTGTTCCTGTAGCATATAACAAGTATTTAATTAAAAATAATCATATTAGAACATTTAGAAATATAAAACTAACCTCAGCTATCTGCCCAAATCCACCAATTGTTAGGCCCCAAACCCAAATCCAACAATCAAAAATCCAAAACCAATATGCCCTCTCTCTTCACTCTCCCTCTGGATCCCCAGTGAGTTACACTGAAATTGATAGAGCGTGATCACCAACTACAATTTGAAGGTGAGCTGTGGATGTTTTTACCTAGCTATGTTGTTGTTGGGCTTTAAAAAGTTATTTCATAGTTGGAGAAGGTAAGTCAGTAAAGACAATTTTGTCAAAGGCGACTTTGTTGATGGAAGTGTAGTAGTTAGCGAAGTCATGGCCGCAAAACTTCCAACAGATCGGATGCTCTTGACTCACTCTATGATGCCTACAATGCCTGGAGTATCTGGTCACAGAGGAAGTCCTCGTGTCAACTTTACAGAAATATGTATATCAGCCGACAACTTAGAGTCCCTCTCAGCCTGCAGTGACGTGATACATTATTAGCTACACTAATAAGAACGGCTCGCCTATTGGAACAGCTGAAATTACTAAATGCCCAGAGGTAAAAGATAGTGGATTTATATAGTTTATTATTATTTTACCCCCTTTTCTAGTTTCGCGCGCTGTCAGATCTAGATTTGAGTTTAGAAGAGAAAATCTTTCAAAAAAAGCGGGATTAGGATTAGATACTTTTTTTTTTAACTTTGCAGACTTAAATCTCCATCAGCTTAGATTTAGGTCTCCCTTTCTATTTTAATGTCGACCACCAACCAAAACATATCTCCTGCCAGTTCAGGTCATCGATGCCCCGATTTCTTTCTCTCGATCTTAATATGAATCATATATCATCGGGTTCACTCAGAGAATATAGAAAATTTGGAAGGAATGAGATCTTTGGATGTTGATCAAGAGGTTTGTATTTTTCCTTCTTTATTTATTTTATTATTTTTCACAATTTCTCATCTAAAACTTTTTTGAGTAACCTAGATGAAACTCAGCCATAGTTTACATTTTATAGAACAATTGCGACCAACGTCACAGTTTTCTAATTAACAATTTTAGAGTTTTTATAACTGCAATCTTAGTCGCAGTCTTTAATTAAGTAGATCTCAGGCCTTTATTGCAGTCCTTTGAATATTAAAGTCCATTTTTATCTCATGGTCATTAAATTTTAAGAACTGTGCCAAAGGTCACAGTATTTAATAAAATAGTTTTTTGATGATATTTATAGACATCTTAAAGTATGCGAATACGGTCGCTATTTTTAATAAATTATGTTACAGTTTACTTATAACTGCAATCTTAGTCACAGTCTGTAATTACATCACCTGTGCGATCTTTTGTGCAGTCCTTTAATATATTAAGGGACTGCGACAAAGATCGCAATATTACAAAATAACACTTTCTTGTAATAATTATAGACATCTTGACAGATGGACTATAGTCAAGAGTTTTAGTCAATATTATTGCAGTTATCTTTATAACTGTGACTTTAGTCACTGTTTTTAATTATTATATTTCTGACGTGTTATTTTCAATTATTTTTTATTTAATTCAATATTTATGTTGGTAGGAAATGAATTTACATAGAGAAATATCTGAAAACGTAATTATTTTTTTTAGGACAGCAATTTGTAACAGATGATGAAGCATATAATTTTTATAATGCTTATGCAAGGAATAGAGGTTTTGGCGTGATAAGAAAAGGAATAGATAAGTCATGTAGGCCTCCTCTTGAAATTATTTGTAGAAAATATTATTACAACAAGGAGGGATGAAGAAGTTGGCTGACAAAAGACAAGAAGGGTTTACGGTCAAACGTCATATTGATACTAGAGTTCAGTGTACTACTGAGATGCATGTACGTCTGCGTTTATTACCAGACAGAAGATTTTGGGTTGTCACCAAGTTTGCTGATTCGCATTCACATGATTTATCAAGCTCGGATAAAGTCTATCACTTTTACTTTCACCAGATACGTCGATCAAAGATTAGCAGAAGAATTATGAACAATTTGATTGATATAGAAATTCATCCTTCTAATATTTTTCGTGTTGTTAATGCAATGAACCACGATTCAGGTTGTGAAAAAGTGTTTTTTGGGCTAATGAAAGTGCAACTTTCTCTTATTTAAGTTTTTGTGATGTGCTTGTTTTTCACACAACATACATGACTAATCACTTGAACCTGCCCTTTGCTTCATTTACTGGAGTGAATCATAATCGGCAGTCAATTATTTTGGTTGTGTATTACTTGCGGACGAGCAAAAGGATATATTTGTTGGCAACATCCTCTACTGTTAACTCAATTTGTTTCTCCCCAATAAGAAAGGACCTTGAGTCTCTATCATACTGGTCTATAATTTTCAGTACACTTATGTTTGATTTCAGGCTTTTTTCACCACTAAACTCCTTATTGTAAAAGGTCATGAAAATTGCACCAAATGGTGTCTCCTTCATCGCATTGACAAAATCTACCTGAATGTGCTTTTTGAATTTTCTGATTAATTCGCACATGGGTTTTAGGCTCGATCTCATAGAACGAACCTTCAATTCTTACTTATCTATATATGCAGAAACATTAACAATATAAGTACAAAATAAAAAAAATTCACGATCGCAGTACTTTAAAATAAATTTGGAAAAGAAAAATGACTGCGACCTTGGTCACAACAGTAGATAATAAATGAAAATACATTGCGACCAATATCACACTGTTAAATAACACTGCAACAGAGGTCGCATTTTTCTAATTAACCTAATTAATTAACTAATGAGGACATTGGGCAATGGTTCATAGCACTGCGACCCTTATTTCATCATAATGCGACCAGGATCGCAGTGTCCTATTAGGCTAACTTAGTAGAATAGACCGCGCTCTAGGCCCAAAAAAAGAGAGAGGACGGCAACACGGCGACATCAGTCGCAGTGTTTTAAAAAAGTAATCTTAAAAATAAAACGAACGTTAATAAAATTTAAAAATAAAATATTTTATTCACAAACTGCAACCAAGATCGCAGTAACCTATTAAGTTAATATAAAAACTATGACCCAAATCAACCAAGTGGAATGAAAAAATACTGTGACCTTGGTAACCTAGTCGAAGTGTTAAAAAATTAAAAAAATCTCTAATAAGATTGTTAATTCATATTTTCTTTTCATCTTAAACTGTGACTTCGATTAAAGTTTCAGAGTAAAAAATTAAAAATATTATTTCAAATCGCAGAAATAGATTTAATTTTGATTCTTACTTCTTTAAAAAAAAAAAATTATTTTTTAACTCTTAATTGTGACCATGGACGCAAGCTTTTAAAATAAAATTTAAATAATTATTTTTAAAAACCAGAATTATTGAAAAAATTAAGAAAAATCAAAATTTTTCTGGAAAAAATTTGTATTATGTTCTTTTTTGAAATTAAAATTCAAAACTGAATCAAAACAAATCAGCGCAAAAATCACTTTGAATCGAACCTAAATTAAAAGAGGGAATTTTGTTTAAAAAACAAAAAAAATTGAAAATCACAACCAAAAAAATCAAAAATATCAAGGGCTACAGAACCCAAAAAAATTAGGTTTTCTAGGTTTCCCTTTTACCTTTTTCGCGGATGATTTCTTAGGCGCCATCTTGATCAGATATTTGTTTTAAAAAAATAAATTTTTTAACGCAATTTTTCGGAAAGTTTGGGAATCAATAACACCAAATTTTGTTTGGATTGATGAAGTAAAAAATTCAAATCTATAACTTTTTGGAAGGAACAATTTTACAGAAATAAAAAGTTGTAAGGGAGGGTATTTTAGTCAAAAAATTGTTGAAGTGACTGATGATTTTTCGAGCGGGATTTTTTGTTTTTTGTCCGTCAAAAATTTTGACAAATGCGTCACTATTATGTTGCCACGTCCGCCAGCTCTCTCAGCTGGCGGCTGAGATACAGAAACCCACACACACACACACAAACACAGAGAGAGAGAGAGAGAGAGAGAGATTTGTGTCATTACAGAAGGATTCGAGACCAAGCTTTTCACTCAGATACAACCTTCGACATTCAAATGCAAGATCCACTCTGTTAAAATTGATCTACATTATTTCAAATAAGTAAAAACAAAAAATTATGCATTTTGAATATTGTTTGCCATCCATCAAATAGGCGCAAATAGATGGACGAAAATAGCATATTGCTTAGATTTACATCTTTAGACATACAAATTATCGATCCGATCATTTCATCCTGATCTAAACACTTAAAAGCCCTCATACACCAATTTTTATTAGATTTCAAATATTTTACACTGTTAAACTAACCAACTCACTATTCCGGCCATCCATTTTTCGCTACTTGATGGATAGGCAAAAAGTATTCAAAATACATAATTTTTTATTTTTAGTTATTAGAAATAATGTAGATCAACTTTAACGGAGTGAATCTTGCATTCAGATGTTGTTGAATTGTACTTGAGTGGAAAAGATTCGGCATCGAATCCTTCTGAAATGACACAAGTCTATCTCTTTCTCTCTATATATATATAAGCTACATTCCAGATGGTTTACAAGGTTACCATAGCGATTATGACAGAATCTGGTGGCTTTTCACGCCCCAAATGCATCAGCATTAGTCAAGTCGTGTTAGCAAATGTATCTTTCCAGAGACCTCGTTAACCACTTCGTTAGGCAGATGAATCAGCGAACATCAAATGGAGGAGGAGACACAAAATTTTATTTCCTCCAACTTACACTTTTCTGTGACTTTTCTGTGAATATTCAGTGAACTACAGGGAGACGCTCGACTAGTTTGATCGTGTGCTTGCTCCACAACAGCCCATCGGTTCGATTCCCTTTATGGGCATTTGCCCCCGAGAATTTTATTCCGCGATTTACTGAGGACTGTATAAGAAAACTTCTCAGAATAGAACACACATACCCCACAAGATTAATCGGAGTGTGCTAAGCGGACTCGGATACCCGACTGGATTCCCAAAAAAAGTATATATATGTATATTAAATAAACAACTCCCCTCCTCCTCCTCCACCCCCACTCCTAATATTAATGATAAAAGAATTAACAAAGAAAATTTCCTAGCACCGCAGATATTAGCCAAAATGCATAAGAAAGATATAGCAAAATCAGAGCTGCACTCAGAAGAGATAATGCCATGACAAGGGCTGTTTACAAACATAAAATAAGGCAAAACACTGAGTTGAAATTCATATGCTCCAGCTTCCGGGTTATCCATTTGAACATACACAAACTTCAATGGGAAATATTCTACCTGAATGAGGATAAAGAAGAGTTGGCACTAGCGATCAAGCATATGAGGATTAAGTCAGTAATACATAGAGACATAGACCACATATGTTGGATATCATAAGAATCAGTAGTGATCCTGAAGAAATAAAAACACCAAAGCAGCACCGAGTTCAATTTCATAAACTCTACATGAACTCTGATATGATATGACAAGGTCTAAACTTAGCATAGCAGAGTCCAAAAACACTCAGATCTGAAAGATTTTCATATCAATTATTCAGAAAATAGCAAACGACCTTTCATCGATATCACTCTGTAATAAGAAATCGGTAAAAATGCTCAAACCAAACTCGAACGAAAATTGAGTCTGATTCATGATTACATCCTCTGATATCCATATAACTTCAACAGTTACACCTTTCTTGCTAGCGTCCTCTGTTTCGTTGCGTGCTGGACTACTTTTTCCTCCACACGAAGACCTTTCCTTCGTCTCACAGCATTCATGATCTTCCTAGCCATGTTTGGAAGGACACTTGAACCGTCTCCAAATTCTTCAATCTCCTCCTCTGTCTTTGGAACAAAGAACGGATCCTCTGGCAGCTCCTCCCAATGGCTAAGCACCAGAAGAGCACTTGAAGCACCAGAGGTCCATCTCCTAAGCTCGTCCGCAAACCCAAAGCTTTCAGCCACCGGTACATAGGCATGCACAGTAAACAAAGGTGAACTTTCTCGCATCTCTTCTTTCAAGACCCTAGCCCGCCTCCTTGAAAGAACTGCATACATGGACCCTAAGTGTTCTGTCGGCGTATTCAACTCACAGAAGTACATTGCTTCCACAAGCCTCGGTTTGTTGAAGCACAGCTGACCTACAAGCTTCCTTCACAGCTGTCATGACTTGCCCACTAAAGATTGCATATTGGTCAGCCTGATGCGCAGCTTCAGGATTGTCTGAAAAAATGTAAGGCTCAATAAGGAATGCAAGGCCCCACATTGGTTCATCACATAATGGTCCAGCAGCAGTGGCTAATTGAAACCCTGATACAATGCTGCTCTTAAGACCCTCAGCTTCCAAATACAAGGATTCAGTTTCTTCTGTTGATTCTCTGATACCTGACTGATCTGCCAATTTTTCTGAATCAAAACAATCTGAAAACCCGAGTCTTTTAGAAACATCACATGAACCACGTATGAGAATTCCCCTTTGGCCACTGCTGGAGAAAATAACATCGCTTGCTTTGGAGTTGGGAACAAGAAGGATGTTAGGCCCAACCTGCCTAGGACCGAGAGACCAAATACTTTGAAGAAACTGCAGAAACAAGCTTTTATACTTCTCAGCCCTTTCTTTATCATTTTGCACAGTAGTTTCCAGCTCAGACTCTAAAGAATCAATAATGCGCTTTCTAAGTGCTGCAACGGAATCAGAGTCATCAAGAGACCCAAGCTTCCAGCTCTCTTGGTAAACTTCCCCTCTATTATATCTCCCAGCATTTCACCACTCTCTTCAAGAACTTTTGTTAGAGCAGCTGGAAGTTTCAGGGCCTGCACCTTCACAAGACATCTTCCATTCGGAGTAGTTTTCTCAATATATTGAGCGCTGCTAGCAAGTGACCCTTTTAAATAGTCTAAGAAACTAAAACCCTCTCCATCAATAGTTTCTTTATATGAGACAAGGGGAGGCGAAACTTCCAAGCTTACCTTGGCAAATCGTTCTTTCAAATCCTTTATACATCTCTCCAAATGAACCTCCCCAGCAGCCGCAAGCACTTGCTCTCCTCTAGAAGAAACAGTGACTTCTACAAAAGGGTCAGCTCTGTTGAGAAGTCTCAACCCTTTCATTAGTGCACCCATATCAGCCGGATCTGAAGGCTCAATGGCCACTCTAAGTGTAGGTGCCACCTGAAAAGTCATGCTTGAGAAAGGCCAGCAATTTTTTGTGGATGAGAGTGTAGCGCTCTTCAAGATACATTGCCCCAATCCTTGAATTGCCACCACATTACCAGCGCTAGCAGTGGAAACTGGCTTCAGACCTTGACCCATCATAAGATACAACGATTGAAGTTCTGCTTCTTGCACATGTTTTTGCATTGATTCTCCTTTCAATGGATCATATAAAGCAGAGAGCACAAAAACCTTCTGACCTGAGTGAAGAACTCCACTAAAAATCCTAGCAAATGCAAGGAAACACTCATCTGATTCTCCGATTTCACTGTTGAAATTGTGACTCAAAGCTTCTCCACTGGGACCTATTTGAGGAAGCATCTTGGCTGGTACTGCAAACATTTTGGAAACAAAGGCCACACAAGGAACATCAGCACTCGAATCACAGGTTTCTACACACTTTCTCACATACTCAGCTTCAGAAATCACATCTGAGCTTAGCCCACAGTCTTCTGTTACTAAATCTCTCTTCGGAAGCAATCGTGTAATGCGATAAGATTGGGCAGAGACTGGATCAGGTATGCACTTAACAACCATCGACATAATAGTCTCAGATAAGGGAAGCCACCGACTCATTACAGCTTGGAGCACGACCTTCGGATCCTTGTTCTGGAGCTCACGGGGCGGAACTGACAAATTAAAAGACTTGATGACCTTATCTAGAATTCCTTTATCTCCATCAGCCTCTAATGCTGCCTGATAGACCTGCCATAGAGGCTTGAGAACAAATTGAACAAACATAGGCTGTGGATCCTTGCTAACTCCTTCCATCCCCTTCTTTCCAACGATCATCATCTTCTTTGTGTTAAAATAGCGAGGACCCCACAAACCTTTCTGTAGTGCATTTGCGCTTGCTCCAAGCTTGGAAGCATAAACATCTGCGAATTGGCTGATACAAAAACCCCATCCATCCAAAGCACAGACAAAAGCCACATTGCCCTTCTGGGGTTGGAATGTGTCTTCCTCATCATCCTCTATAAATTCTTGATTTGACTCATTTAAGTCACCAGCAGTCCCTGCAAGAAGGGAATCGACATCTGAGAAATATTTCTCAGACTTGTATGCACTGACAATCCCATTCACTTCATGAACAATCCTTTGCAATCGGGTATGAGCTTCCATTGGACTCAACTTAAGCTCTGTAATCAGCCTATCAATCTTGTTGATAACCAAACAAGGTGTTAGCTTCTCCACCCAAGCTTGTCGAAGAACAGCATGTGTTTGGATGTGAACCCCTTCGACCGCATCAACTAATACTAGAGCTCCATCACTTATTCGTGCTGCAGTGGAGACCTCGCTGCAGAAGTCCATGTGCCCTGGCGAATCAATGAGATTGACTGAGTGATCTTTGTATTGGAGGGCGATTGAAGAGCTCTTCATAGTTATAGCCCGTCGTTGTTCCTCATCAAGATAGTCCATGAACCTCAGGCGGCCAGCAAGTTTAGGATGAAGTACTCCACCACCGCACGCTGCAATGAGATGGTCGGCAAGCGTTGTCTTGCCGTGATCAACATGGGCAAGAATACAAATGTTTCGGATATTTCGACTGCCTGAATCCCCCATCCCAAATAGGAAAAGAAACGCTGAAAACTGATTTGATATGAGATTAGGGATGAATGCCTTGTTGAAAAAGAATCAGCTGCAGTACAAATTAGAACCCTGGTAAATAAACAAAAGATATGAGAGGTCCTTCTATAATATTAATGACTCAAAATTAATATGCAGTTAAATAAGCAATCATCATAGTAGCTAAGTAAAAAAACCAAAGCTCCCCTTTCAATTTGAGGGGGGTCATTAAAGTACATAAAATTTCAAAAAATTCTACTAACAACCAACACATTAGCTAAAAATTTAGCAATGAACAATACAAAAGAAAAGGAAAAAGCAAAACTTGATGCCTTTTCAATTGCATATAATCTACAAACTTATTAGAAAATTTCAGGAAACAATCCCCCCGAAGTCTGATGCCTTTAGCAAAGGAAATGACTTCAAAAAAGATTATGTCATAAATCAACCAAAATTGTGCAAGAAAAATACAGGAAGCATGGATGTATTGATGCTCAATCAAATTCTAACCAAAAAACAAAGAAAAATTGCATCTTTATCAAATTTAAGAGTCCGTCAGTTTAAGAATCAACAATCGAACATAGAAATCGGGGTTACCGGTCTTATAAGATGGGAAATTTGAGGAGATTGCCGCTTTGGTTCCTTTCTGTGAAGGATCGGAGAAACCCTAGAAACTCTCAGCCTGCTTCCGTTGTCGAAGACAATAAACATATTATCGAGAGAGATCGAGAGAGATCGAGAGAAAGTTGAGAAGACCTCTCGAGCTAGGGTTTTTTTTTTTTTTTCCCGACGAAATAGATGAGAATCTAGGTTTTACAAATGTCTACTCCTGGTCACAGAAAATGGGAAATGGGTCGAATATTCTTATTAAAAAGGAACCGCTACCGGTAGGACTATAAACGGGTCGGTTCAAAACGAAAATGGGGCAACAAGCAGAATAATTCCCACAAAATCCACAATAATCGGGAATAATAAATCCCGTAAAACTAAAAACGACTAATCCTCTATTTGATTCAGGCAACTGCAGCTGGATTAACTCTAATTGAGGGGTAAATATCTCTTTAGTCCTTCTAATTACGACGATAATGGGCTTGAGTTGGACTGGGCCCCGGTCGACCCGACCGGCCCTCAGCTTTGTGCAAATAACCACTAGTTTATAACACTAATATATATGAGAGAAATGTAAATCAGCTGACACAGGAGGCAACTCCCTCCTATGTCGCACTCAAAAATCATATTTTCCGAGTAAATTTTCAAGATCCGACCGCACATTATCATATTCATATTCTAAAATATACACATATAAAAAATCAAGTGATTTGAAATACGCTTACTCATTGATCTAATCGTTCCATTTTATGTTATTGTTAAAAAACCGTTAATGTTTGAACCCAAAGAAAATGGAGTAAACAAACTTTAAATCACTTGATTTTTTATATGTGTATATCTTAGAATATGAAGATGATAATGTGCAGTCGGTTCTTGAAAATTTACTCGAGAAATTGATTTTTGAGTGCGACATAGGAGGGAGTTGCCTCCTGTGTCAGCTGATTTACATTTCTCTCAATATATATTAAAAATATGTTTGCAGACATCAGTATCATATCCAAGGGTGCCCGAACCCTTAAATGTCGGGACCTTGGGTTGTTTGTTACTACCCAACTAGTCTGCCACGGTTGGCCACGGCTTAGACCTGGGGTTTGTTGTCTCAAGTCACAGGTTCGAATGGCTCCTATAGAAAATAATAATAATAAATAAATAAATAAAATATATTTTACCTATTCATTTCTAATTTATATGTGTGTCTTGTCTACTCAAGTCAATAAAAAGTGGCAAATTAAGTAATTAATAGGTAACTCAGAACAATTTCATAGGAAAAGAGATGGAGAACAGAGAGGAGAGAGAAACTGAGGAATGTAATAATCTGTTTGTTTTTTTTTTTTCCCTACTAAAATTAAGGAGTAATTAGTGGTAATGAACGGTATAAATTTGAGTAAAAGTGTACAACAAATTTGTGTTATTCAAAGCATATTCTATTTTTGGTCAAGCTCAAAAATTTCCTCATCCCCTCACTTCTCTAAAACATGAGCTATTACTCAGAGCAGCCATAACTGTGTTTGGCCAAGTATGTATAAAAAATATCTCTAAACAGTATTTATACTCCACACACGTATATAGCACTTGCTCAGTATGTATATCTCTATTATGTTAATCCAAAAAAGAGGGGCAGTGTTCATTATTTTATTTATTTGTTCTTCATTATTTTATTTTATTTTTTTATTTTACTTTATTACATTTTTTCTTCCATTGACAAAATTGGCAGTAATATCTCTTTTGTTCCACTTGATTTACAGTCAATAATAAATTTATATGCACAACTTCCATGTCCATTCCAATCTATAAAACACTTCAATTTACAAACTGAAACTATCAAAATGTACGAAAACTACAAATTTTCTATAGCATCCTCGCCGTCACGTCTCAAGGAATCCGGTCATCCGGAGAATTGAGTTCCGGACATCGCGCAGACGCCGTCCCTTGACAGGCCTCCCCTCTCCGGCGATCCTCCTCGAAACCAATACGTGAGGGGGGACCATCTCTCTCATCAAATCGTCGTCGTCATCACTGTCGTCGCTATAAATAAAGCTCGATTTCGTGCAAAGGATGCTGATTGGTTTCGTCGACGACTCTTTCCCCTCCCCCTTCCCTTCAAACTGGGGCCGATGAGGCCGTTCCCCGGTGAGAATTCGTCGGCGACGTCTCGGCACCGGTGAAGATCAACATCATTGTCTGGCCACATTACATCAGCCTCCTGAAACTCCTCCATCGGCTCTCAAATTAAACTTGTGGATGTATATTGAAGCGAGGAATGAACTGGGAAACAAGAATTGAGAAACTGGCACATATATATATATAAACGTTGCTGTGTTTCTTGTGAGTTGAGGAGGGAAAGATTTTGAGTGTGGGATCCGCCATTAGAGTAATGGACGCGTGTCTGTGCAGCAATGGCTGGGTGAGCTGGGCACACTGCAAACGAGTTTACTCTATTTGTTTATTGGATCGTTATGGACGCGTGTCCTACAGACTGTGGTATCGTAAGTAAAAAAACTATGGCTTCCACGTTTCAATCAGCTTGTTAGACCACAGATAAGCAAAGTTGTGTGAGTTTTAAATGGGGGTTTAGAATCTTGCCTGAAGAATTGTAGCACAAGGGAGTAAGCGAATCATGTCAGAGATACAGTTTTTCATTTATTTATATAAACTTTTTTTAGGGTTTCTATTGTTTTCTTCTGAGAACAAGCGGTGAAAAATCTCTTCTGCGTTTCATTAAAAGATCATTGACAGAATATGAGAGAACACAAACTGAAAAGTTCATAACTGAAGCTGGAGATGAGGAAGACGATTGCTGTAGGCAAAACAGTGGATTATTACTTTTTTGCTTTGCCAAACTGCTAATTGAGCTGCAAAATTAGTTGTCTGGAGATTGCAAGCAGAATCTGGAGGGTCCTTGTTATCTGGATGAGCAAAATAATTGGTTGAAGGCTGAGTGGATACTTGTGTTGGAAACTTGGAATCTTTTGATGATATAACGCAATACAGTTTTTTTTTTAGGGAATATAATGTAATGTAGTTTTTATTTAAAGCTTTTTAATGAAGCGCGCGGAACGATTGGGTTCACCGTTTTTTCTTTAAAAAAAAAATTAATGTAATGTAACGTAGTTAGATTTGCAAAATAACTTCTCATTTCAGCAAGAATCAAATTTGTCGGGAGTTCGAGTTAGGAGTTCTAACTGTGAAGCAAGTTTAGTTCATAGCTCTCTGTCAAAACCTAACCTAGTATCATCTTTTGAAATAATTATTGAAGACCTGAATTGGGGATAAAAGTAAACTGACCTGAAGAAAGTAAAGGCTCAAATTTGGTCATGAGCTTTGCTCTCTCACACACACAAACACGAAGAAAAGAATCGAGTTACTTTGGTCAACTTGGGCCAGTTGCAGCTCTCATTTTCATGTAGACTGTTAACTCTGCAGTTTATTGAGGTTTTCCTAAGAAATACGATAAATGAAATACTACAATGTATTGCTATTAGATTGTTCATATATGTAGACTTCATCCTCATATTCATGCCCTTGGCTGACTACGTTTCTGGCTGTAAGTAGCACTTCTCAAATTAATGCATGAATGAATGATGTAGGAAAGCAGAACCAGAAGTCCTGGTTCAAGAGCAAGCCAGACAAAAGCCCCGGTCGACTGGGAAATCTAGAAGAAGACGTCGGTCGACCGACCAAATCCACTCTTGACCAGCAATCGACCGCCCGGTTGACCACTAGACGAATATCACCCAATGCTGAGTTAATTTAGGATTTTGTTTTGGATTCAAATTGTACTCCGATTGATTTTATTTTTCTTTATTTTGAATTTAAATTTCAGAGTTAGATTAGCACTCTTTTGTAAGCTTATAAAAAATCCATTGTATTCTTTATTTTGCATTGGCTTTTGATTAATAACAATTGAGTTTATCTCTCCAGTTGCTCGTGAATTTGAGTAAGCTATCCTTTACTCGTGTATTCGAGTAAATTGCTCGCGGATTCGAGGATTGTGTTCGCGAATTCAAGTACGTTTCTACTTAAAGATTTCCCTCAGGGTTCGTTGGCGTTAGAACGAGATCTAACTGGCATTGTTCGTGTACGTATCTGCATCTCGCGTCAATTGGTATCAAAGCTTCGACAACTTTTCGACGATTGTAGGAGATGACGATGGATTGCAAGGCATTTCCTCAAGGATGGGCACTGCTGATAGGAGGGACAACACCATCAAATCTACCTTGAATGGTAGAGTCCAAGCGATCGAAAGGATGTCTCTCAAGATTGATGATCGAAGTCTTGTCGATGGTACGTACCAAAGAGGACATGATCGTCAATCAAATCAACTGTCACCATATCAGCCGCCACCGCATCGACCGCCATCAAATTATCCTCTACAACATCTTCAATATAATGAAATTTTCTACGAAGAGGAATTACGCAATCTCATCCATCAATACGATGATTTTGAAGATGATTATGAAGATGAAGGGACTGTCTATGAAAGACGAAGGAGATTCTCTAATTCTAACAGTAATAAGAGAGGCGGACTTTCGAACTCTAATAGGAGAGATATTTCCTTATTCTATTCATGACAAAGGAGGAGGAAACTTAAATCCTGATGGTTTAGGATCCCTTCTTTTGATGAGAATCTTGATATTGTGTCATCCTTGTTTTGGATTGATGAAGTTGATAAATTGTTTGACATGGAGTATATTCCCATGGAGGATCGTGTCAAGATTGTGGCCTACAAATTTAAAGGAAGAGCAGTTGTACGGTGAAATCAATTGCAAAACATCCCTAGGCAATAAGGCAAACCACCCACAAGGACTTGGAGTAGGATGAGACGACTTTTTTTACAAGGTAAATTTCTGCCTCCAAATTATCACCTGATTTTGTTCCAACAATTTGAGAGTTTCTCCCAAGGAAATAAAGCATTACTGCATACTGATTAGTTATATTGGCTTTCCTCTCGTTATGAATTATCTATGCGTGAGAACAATAAGCAGCAAAGTACACTAGTGGGCTCATGTACTCAATTCAAAAACACGTGCTCCTACACTATGTGTTCTCCCTTGATGACCTTACTTTGGAGACAGAAGAGATGATGATTTAGTCCCCACCTTTCATGAGATCTTATCAATCAAACGAGACAGTGGGACAACATCAGCAACCATCAATTGAAGAGCAGTCAATCAAAAGAGATTCATCAGTGACAACACGGCTGCAACCAACAGTCAGATGAGTGGCCAATGTATTCAAAATGATGTTACTTTCCTTCAGGACCCTGAAGTGACTGTCAACGACGCAAAATCTCTCGATGACATCAATTTGATTATAAAGATCACTCCACCTATTCCTGATCTTAAAAAAGAGAACCCAAAGCTCATGCCCATATGCAATCGAGACGAGTTTTTTGTAAAATCAAAGGAAATAAAGTAAAGCCTTACTTTAGAAAAAGTTTCTCCAACCGCTTAAATTTCCAAGGAGATAGACCAATCATTTGAAGAGTTCAAAGGAGTTGTGGATGACAAGATTTGGAAATATTACCACCGATGAGAGATATTCAGCATCATGTACGCTTATTCTTCATGATTTCGAAGATCCTTTCATGCGTATGTATGACTGGATAATGGAGGAGCACCAACCAAACACTTTCCCTCAAGCCGAGTTTGCTCAAGATTATATCGTTCATCATTCTTTTGATTTGAACTCGAGGATGAGTTCAATTGAAGAGAGAAGGATTAATGTAGGAAGGCAGAATCAGAAATTCAGGTTCAACAGCATGCCAGACAGAAGCCCCGGTCAAAAAATCCAGATAAAGAAGTCGGTCCACCGACTGATAACAGAGAATAAATACGGGGAGCAAGCCCGTATGTCGACCGCCCGAGCCGTCGACCAACCAAGGACAGAAAACATGGATTGGCTCAGTCGCGGGCGGTCGACCGGGGCTTCTGCCTGGCCTGTTGTTGAACCTGGATTTCTAATTATGCCTTCCTATATCAATGAAGAAATAACTTCAACAAATTATCTTCCTAAATAATCCAATAACTTGACAGAATATATATGTCAAAAACGTATACTGAGAATGAGTTCATAATTATCTCCTACCTGAAAGCTTCTTCAGGGTTCGTCAGCGCTAGTACGATATCTAGCATGCATCCCTCATCTTCTTCACTTCCTCCTCTGCGTCATAACTTTTGAGAGAATAATATATATATATAATATATATATATATATATATATATATATATATATATATATATATATATATATATATATATATATATATATATACAGAAAAATGTATATCAGCCTGCGGGCTGAGAGTACTCTCTCAGCCTGCGGTGACGTGGCTCAATTTGTCACTTCACTGACTCGCGGCACGCTTTTAGGAAGAAGTTAAATTACCAAATACCCCTTATGAAAAGCAACTCTTTCGGTAACCTTCCTTATTGTTTATTATTATTTTTTGCCGCTCTTTATAGGTTTTAGGTTATTCTATATAAATTACTTTTCCCCCTATTTCCTTACCTCTTTTTGAAAGATCTAGTTTCTCCTTTTCAGCCTGCGTTAAACTTTTTTCTGAAAATATAAAATCTTTTCAGATCAATTTTTTCTCCATAATATTAAATGTCGACGTCTGAGCAGTCTACTGGCGATCTAAATATGGAAGATATTGCATCTGGTTCTACTTTCTCTCAGAATATTGAAAATCTTGAAGGGTTGACATCTTTGCATGCCGATCAACAGGTTTTAATTGTTTCATTTTTTTTAAAACAATTTCTTAAATATTGAATTATTCTCTTTAAGTCTATGAGGTACTGCGACCTATAACAAATGATTTAAAGTTTCAGAAATGCGACCGTTTTAATATTCGGTCGCAATCTTATTTGAAAATAATCTCCGGCTGTGAAATCTTTTTTTTTGGGTATGTGTCTTAGGTCGCAGTCTTTTGTAAGGAGTAATATAGCTTTCTTCACATACGGGTAACTGCGTCTTAAGTCGCAGTCTTTGGTAAGGAGTAATATAGATTTCTTCACATACGGATAACTGCGACTTAAGTCGCAGTATTTAGTAAGGAGTAATATAGATTTCTTCACATACGGATAACTGCGTCTTAGGTCGCAGTCTTCAATAAAGGAGTATTATAGATTTTATGTCGTATGTGAAATCTTATTTTTATTTACTGCGACTTAGGTCGCAGTCTTTATTAAGAAGTAATATACATTTCTTCTCATACGGATAACTGCGACCTTGGTCGCAGTATTTTAATAAGAAGTAATATAGTTTTCATCTCTTATGCGACCTTGGTCGCATTTATATAACTTATATTTTATATTACAGTGATATCTAAAAAATATTTATATTCATTTAATTCGTGTAATTGTTTTTTGTAGGATATGAATGCACATGGAGAAATGTCTGGAAGCTCAGATAAGTTTATAGGGAAACAGTTCCTGTCGGATATGGAAGCATACAATTTCTACAATTGTTTTGCAAGGAATAGAGGTTTTAGTGTGAGAAGAAAAGGTACGGATAAGTCACGGAAGCCTCCTTATGAGATTATTTACAGAAAATTTTGCTGCAACAAGGAAGGTCTGAAGAAGTTGTGTGACAAAAGACAAGAGGGGCTTACAGTGCATCGTCGAGTTAACACTAGAGTAGCTTGTCCTGCTGAGATGCATATCCGTCTTCGTTTTTTTTGGACAAAAGACATTGGGTTATCACAAAATTTGTTGATACTCATTCACATGAATTGTCAAGCCCGGATAAGGTACATCACCATTACTCTCATCAGAATCATCGTTCAAAAATTAGCAGAAGCATTATGACCAATCTGGTTGATGTTGGAATGCGGCCTTCAAATATTTCCGGCGTTGTTAATGCAATGAGCCAGGGAGAAGGCTGTGAAGAAGTGAGCCATCAACAAGTTATTGATTTCACTCGTCAACGTAGAAATAACTGCGGTCATGAGTTTATTGCTATTATCAAATATTTTCAAGAGAAAGCCGAGACCGATCCAGAATTCTTTTCAAGTGAAGTCGATAATGCGGGCACACTTAGAAGCATTTTTTGGGCTGATGGAAGAGCTATTTCCTCGTATCTGAGGTTCTGTGATGTGATCGTTTTTGACACAACATACATGACTAATCACTTGAGCTTGCCATTTGCTCCATTCACTGGAGTAAATCATCACCGGCAGTCAATTTTGTTCGGCTGTGCATTGCTTGCTGATGAGCAGAGGGATACTTTTGTTTGGTTATTCCAAAAATGGCTCAAGTGCATGCATGGAGTTGAACCGAAGCTGATTATTACTGATCAGGATGCGCAGATTGGTGACGCCATCAAGATTGTTTTCCCAACTTCTCGGCACTGTTACTGTTTCTGGCATGTGCGAAAACATATTGCCGAGCAACAAATCCCAATGTCAAACAAGTATGGAGAAGATATGGTCTCCGATTTCCATGCTTGGTACACCTCCCGCGATATAAGCACCTGTGAGGAACGATGGCGTCTAATGAATGAAAAATATCAGTTAGAAGAAGAAGATGACAGTTGGTTGATGAAGATGTACAGGCTCCGTGGACATTGGGTTAATGCATATCTCAAGGATGTTTTCTGTGCTGGAATGACAACCAGTCAGAGGTCCGAGAGTATTAATTCCTTCTTTGATGGTTTTGTTAACTCAAACACTAAACTAGTAGAATTTGTTCACCAATATGATAAAACTGTGGCTTCCCGTCGTACATCTGAATCTCTTCAAGATTTTAAGGGTTTGAATTCTGTGCCCAATTGTACATCCAATCCATATGAGATACAGGTTTTGAAGTTGTATACACCGAAGATTTTTCAGTTGTTCCAAAAGGAATGGGCAGTTGTAATGACACTATTTTCAGAAGAGGTGGAACACGACAAACCTGAATTAACATATTTGGTTGGTAATTTTTCAGAATCAAAAGACGGCTGGGAAAAGGTCAGTTATGATAAGCGTGAGGAACTTCATGTTTCTTGTAGTTGCTCGTTATTTGAAACAGAGGGTATCCTATGTAGACATATTCTGTGTATTTTGTGGCGCAATCACGTTACACATATACCGGAATCATATATACTTCAGAGATGGAGGTTGGATGCTCGTTACAAAAACGTTGCAATTGAAAATGGCATCAGGCCTTTTCCCAGTCAAGGTACTCCACGGACGGCTAGATTGTGGACAATTCGTTCAAAATTTAATGCAATTCTTGACATGGTCGCTGATTCTGATATCCATCTTTCAAAGTTGGAGGTTTATTTGGAAAGTTTTGCCCAAGAAACCACTAAAGAATACAGAGCCATGTCAGGAAATGATCATTCATCACAGCCTAAAACTACAGTTGGTTCCAGTGGATCCGTTGTCGTATTGCGAGATGGTGAAGAATTGAATATATGTGATCCAATTGGTCCTGTACCAACCAAGGGGAGGCCTAGAGCTGCATCCAGACTTAAGTCTGATTTTGAAGATTCTATATACCAGAAGGAAGTTAAGCATCGAAGATGTGGTAACTGCCAAGAGCTGGGCCATTACAGGACTGGTTGTCCGTTACTGGTATTACATTAAACCAGCTAATCATTTTTTTATAATAATGTATCTTTAAAATTCTTACTATTTCCTTTTAATGGCAGAAGAATTAGGTTTGGGTTGCCTCCATCTTGAAGGAACAAAGACTTCAATTTTTTCATGAAGTGCGACCAGGATCGCACATTGTAGAGAGATTCATGTCGCAGTCTGCCACTGGCGTGTCATTATAATCAGATTTATTATCATTCTTTGATTTCTACTGTATTATTTTGTAAGTAGTTGTACTTTAAAGTTTTACTGCTTCAAAATTCTCCTACATTGTTTAATTTTTTTGTATATAATGTAGTCAGAGACTTTGGTCGCAGTGTACATGGTTAATTGCGACCAAGGTCGCAGTGTTGTTATTGATAAATATGGTCAGCAATTGCAATCTAGGGTCGCAGTACATGGACTGCGACTTATGTCGCAGTACAATAGGTATGTGTTTCCTTTTATATTAACATGCATAGCGACCAAGGTCGTAGTGTTGTTGTTGATTAAGACTGCCGCCAGCAACTGCGACCAAGGTCGCAGTGTTGTTGTTTTATTAAGACTGCGGCCAGCAACTACGACCAAAGTCGCAACCTTTATTTTAAAATTTTATTCGGGTGAAATAATTTAATTATTAACTGCGACCTTGGTCGCAGTATATTAGTTCTGCGCAAACATCAATAAAGACTATTAGTAGAATATTTAAAATGATGGTTTGTAACAATTGTACAGCATTTCAACCAAGACATAGTAGTTAAAAATTTTTAATTCACACAATTAACCTTAGAGAGCAGATTCATATATATTTCAAAAAAGTATCGCCGTATAAGGAAACGCTAAAACTCAAACAGGTCATTACTGCGACTTTGGTCGCAGTACAATTGCTGAACGCATGTTTGTTTCTAATATCAATACGCAATAGTAAAATCCAAGGTGTAACAAATGTAGATTGGAAATAATCAATGGAACTTATAATAAATAAATGTATAGAAATGTTCATAAATTAAATCAAAAAAATAAATAATTATTTAATGAATTGCAATTGCAATTATTTTTACATTTATAAAATAAAAAAAAGTGGTATCTCAATAATTTGTCAACTGTCAGTCTTGAAATGTCATCCTTCGTATCATTTCTGTTTCTTCATCCCAACTCTTCTCTCTATCTGCAAGTATCATGTATGCAAGCTCACTTCTTAGTCTCTGTACATGAGCATCCGTAACAGTATCAACAGCTAATGGACTACCAGACGCTATGCTTTCCATGTACTTGCATACATATACACCGCAATCAACACTGAAAATTCCATAGAGTAATCATTAATTGAAATTAGATTTTTGTACTAAAAAAAGGTAGAAAATATAAAATGTAAGGAGATGTCAAAAATTTATATACATGTTTGATTGTTGGGGGCATTTTTCGTATTTTATATTTATTTTTCTCATTAATTTATTGAAATCAATCTCAAAAATCTGTAATAATCTTTCTTTCTGCAATGTCAATATGAACAAAAATTAGTATTAATCAAATTAAATGCAAGTTTCCAGTAATCGAAATATTAAACTTCAACTCACCATTATTCTTACATCTTTTTGGTAAAGCTTTGATATACTACTTTTTTTGTCAGCTGGAACCAAAGAGTTGTAATAAAACCACTCTTGTGTATCACAATCAAATACCAGCAAGGTCCAGTGAAATCCAGGATCTTCGGCACTATGTTTGTGATTGATCGGGAAGAACATGTACTGCACATCAGCTGTCCAGTTTTTCAACAGCTGCTGCTTGATGAAATGATCTTCCAGATCTTCACTTTTATTTACAACACCGTGCTGCGGGCAAGAAAAAACAAAATTAAATAAAATACAAAATGAATTTAAAATATAAGAAAAAATTAATTAAATTAAGAAGTCATTAAGTCAAGACAAGAGACTGCGATCAAGGTCGCAGCGTTTCTTATTAACACATTTTATAGTAATTAATATAGCGACCAAGGTCGCAGTGTTGTTATCTGATAAAGACGGCCAGCAACTGCTATTTATGTCGCACTCTTTTCTGTACCAAAATTATATTCGTTGTAATTAATATTTTCATGGACTGTGACCTTACTCGCAGTACATGAGTTAGTAGCAGTACATGTTATATATAAACTGCGACCTTAGTCGCAGTACTTGAGTTAGTCGCAATACATTTTATTATAACTTGCGACCTTGATCGCAGGTGCGACCTTAGTCGCAGTACATGATTTAGTCGCAGTACCTGAGTTAGTCGCAATACATTTTAATTATAAACTGCGACCTTAGTCGCAATACCTGAGTTAGTCGCAATACATTTTAATTATAAACTGCGACCTTAGTCGCACTACATGCCTACACAGAGATAGAGAATATTAGTCTGTTCCACAATTTATATTACATTAAACCGTAAAGGCTAAAGTAGATTTTTACCCAAGCTTCGCTCCGGAAGAATATGCTTTTTAATCCTTCTCCTTTCTCAATATGCTTCATGTAGAAATGAATAATGTTTGCATCTAAGTCTCTACTGAACATCAGGTCCTCAATGTCATTCCTTGTAATCATGATTCCGTTTCGGTATCCTGATACGCAGTAGAACTGCAAGATATTCAAAACAAAGTTAGCAATTTAATTGTTCTTATATAAAGGTATAACAGTTTTTTGATATGAATTATAATAAAATTAATTAACTTACTCGGAGAAGGACTTGTCGAAGAAATTTTTTATAAGAGCTTGTTGATGGGGCTGCAGAATTCTGTATGCTCTGGTTTCGGTCAATTCTCTCGATTTTGGATCAGTAGAGGAAATCTCTTTGTTGCCGAAACCGGCGGCAGAACTCACAGCCGTAGGCTGTGGAAGAGGATTTTTATTTTTTTTCTTCTTCTGTTTTGGATAAACGAAGTCGGAGTCATCGCGATCTCTTTCAGCGCGCTTGCGTTCTTTGACTCCCCTTTCTATCGTTCCTTTAGAGTATTCCAAAACAGCTTCTTTTGAGGATTGCTTCTGAGGCGGAGTATGTTCTTGAATTTCTTCTTCAGAAGCTCTATCTCTTTGGATTTCTTTAATCATTTGAGTTAGATTCAGAGAAAAACTTGGCATATCTTCTCCAGGAATATTTAAAATAGATTCAGAACCCATGATTTTATCCTCTTCCAGTTTTTTCTTCTTCTCCTCTTCAGCCTGCTTCTCCATCTGTTCCTTCATTCTTCTGTTCTCCTTTTCCTCTTCAGCCTTCCTTCTAATTTTCTCTTCCGCCACTTTCCTTTTTCCTCCCTCTTGTTCTTTAACTCCTCCAACACCTTCCTCCTCTTCTCATTCTCTTCCTCTTCCCTCCTCCTCCTCTCCTGCCCCTCATCTTCCCTCCTCCTCTCCTCCTTTTCCTGCTCCTCCTTTTCCCTCCTCTTCTTCTCCTTCTCCTCTTCTTCCCTCATTCTCCTTTCATTCTCCTCCTCTTCCCTTCTTCTATTCTCCTTCTCCTTCTCCTCCACTTCTCTCCTCCTCTTCTCCTTTTCCTTCTCTTCTTCCCTCTTCCTTCTCCTTCTCCTTCTTCGCAGCAGCGGCTGCTCTTAATTTCCTCTGCTGCCGTTTTTGTTTCTTCTTCTCTCTTTTTTCTCTCCTTTTTAATTTTAATTCATCATTGAGTCTGTTCTTAGTCTCCATTTTTTCAATTTTCATTTCGAGCTGAGAAACATATTCTCTCAAGTGCTGATTTTGAGACCTCAAGTCTTTTATCTCTTCAGCTTGATCATCCCGTGGTGGTGGCAAATAACCTGTAAAAGATGGTTGTTGCTCACTCGTTTCAGCCGCTTCTGGCTCATTTTCCGCCGGGATGTCAGCTTCATTATATGTATGGCCTCCTTCATCTCCTTTTTCTTCTTCTCCTTCTTCATCTTCATCTTCTGCTTCTTCTTCCTCCTCCTCTTCCCCTTCAACAGGAAGGCCAACCATATTTTTTTCAGCAATAGAGATGTTGGCCATTCGATTCAAAATCTGAAAATAAACAGAAAAAGATAAGTTAAAAATAAAACAATGAAATAATGATACTGCGACCATGGTCGCAGTTTTATTTATGAAGTATGTTTGAAAAGAATGCGACCATGGTCGCAGTATGTTGGTCATTCCCAAATTATCTGCCAAGTCATGCAGCTCAACACTGCGACCATGGTCGCATTCCATGTAAGGTATTTTCAGGAGAATGCGACCATGGTCGCACATTGTTTGTCAGGCACAAAACGAACTGCGAAAGGTGTAGCTCATTACTGCGACTATGGTCTCATTTTATTTGTACTGAACATAAAAAGAAGTCTAACTTACAATATTGCTGTCAATCTCACTTAGATCAACTTCAAGTAGAGATCTACTAATATTTTGGAGGTCCCATCTTAAAACGCGTGGGGTTATATCCTCCAAACCAGACCTCGGCTCAAAAATAGGAGCCCTCTCACATAGCCAATACTGCAAAAAAAGAAAATTAAATTAGTTTACACAGATATTCACAATTTTTTTTGGGTAAATTTCATACAATGTTGGTCAAATTTGAGATTTGTACTTACAATTATTTGCACGGAGCATCCTTGCAGCTCGTACGTGGTTTGCCTGAAGATGTCCATTGACTAATCAGGAATTGCCAAACAGCTTTTGCCCAGCATATTGTCCTCATCAACTGCATATTGGCAATCTGTTCCACAATATACCACGGCACCGTGCATTTACTGCCAGAGAAGAAAAGAGTGGCCGACATGTATAAGATGATTAATGTGGTAAAGTCTTGAGCTGCAAGCCTGTGCATGTCTCTTATAATTGCATGTAAAGTCATTTGCTGCTCAAGCTGTTCATCCTTTGTCACATCTACTTCACGCCTCCTCCTCTTCTTGACCAGAAGATCATCCAAAGTATCTTCAATGGATACTTTAGTGATCTTCTTTATATTGGGGAAATAATATTTTATCACCCCTCTATCTTTCATCGTACATGTTTTATTCATCACAAAATCTGCCCCAATGATAGGTAGACCAAATGTGAGGGCAACATCCTCAACTGTTAACTCAATCTGTTTGCCCCCAATTCTAAATGTCCTTGTATCCCTATCATACTGGTCTAAAATACGCAGTACAGCAACGTTTGATTTTAGACCCTTTTCAGCTCCAAATTCTTCATTGTAGAAGGCCATGAAGATTGGGCCAAATGGGGTATTCTTGATCGCCTCTACGAAATCTGCATGAATGTACTTTTTAAATTTCTTCATCAACTCGCACATAGGTTTCAGGCTTGATCTCAGAGGATGAACATTTATCTGTTGTTTACCTACATAGTAAGAAAAATTAAACAGTTCAGACCAATGATCATTTAAAAATTATAAGAGGGTAAAAGGCATATTTGTTTTTAATAAACTGCGACTTCGGTCGCAGTCATACAATGCAAACACTAACAACTTGCACCTGGACGACACTACGACCAGTGTCGCATGAGACTACAGTGCAATCATACACTGCGACCAATGTTTTTAAAAAGCGTATTTTTTTATAAACTGCGACCACGGTCGCAGTCATACATTGCAAACATAATCTTGTACCAGGGACAACACTGCGACCAAGGTATCATAAGACTAAAGTGCAATCAGAAACAACTGCGACCCGGTTCGACACTGCGACCAAGGTCGCAAAAGACTACTGTGCAATCATAAACAGCTGCGACCAAGTATGATAAAACAAATGACGTTAAATACACTGCGACCTTGGTCGCAGAAGACGACAACTCATATTTAAACAATTGCGACCCCATGTCGTCAGTGTGTAAGAAAAAAAAAGTAAGTTTCATATACTGCGACCAACGTCGCATTCGGCTACAAGGAAAGGTCCAAAAAAAATTCAAAAGTCGCACAAATCTGAAACTATAATTTTATCAACTGCGACCGAGGTCGCATGCAGTGTATGCACATCACTTTTTTTTCGAAAATACTGCGACATAGTAAAAATAGAAGGAAATAAAAAAAATTTGAAAAAAATAGGACCTTTATCGTCGTGTTACAAAATTTATAAATTTAAAAATTTATTCGTCATCTAAAGTTTCAAAATCTCTTTCTTAATTGCGACTATGGTTCCAAGATTTATATAAAAAAAAAAATTTGCGACCCGGAAATAAATCTGGAAAAATTTTAAAACTATTAAAATACACAAACGCTAAAATTTTTGAAAATATCATTTTTTGTAGTACCTTTTTCGACGGATGATTTCTTCGGCGCCATCACTTGCAAAATATTTTTTAAAAAACGGATCAAATTTGTGAGAGAAAATAACTAATTGAATCAGAATCGCCGGTTGAAATTTTAGAGCTGTAAATTTTTTGAAACACAAATTTTTAACATAAGGTAAAAGGTTGTGAGGGAGGGTATTTTCGAAAAATACAAAGTTAACGTGACTGACAGTAAATTAGGCGGGATTTTTCAGGATTTTGTCCGCCAAAATTTATTAGAGATATGGGGCGGTGATGTTGCCACGTCCGCGGCTGAGAGAACTCTCTCAGCCTGTCGGCTGAGGTACAGTAACCTCATATATATGAGAAAAATGGATATCAGCCGGCGGGCTGAGAGTACTCTCTCAGCCTGCGGTGACGTGGCTCAATTTGTGACGTCACTGGCGTGCGGCCCGCTTTTAGGAAGAAGTTAAATTACCAAATACCCCTTTCGATAACTTTTCCTTATTGTTTATTATAATTTTTGCCCGGATGCCTCACCCTCACTGGCCTGCTATAAAATATTACTTTATAGTTTAATTTTTTTTTTGTATATAATATAGTCAGAGTCTTTGGTTGCAGTGTACATTTAAACTGCGACCTATGTCAGATTCTTTTTTTTGGTGTACATTTAAACTGCGACCTTAGTCAGATTCTTTGGTCGCAGTCGCCGTGGTGTTATTGATAAAGATGGCCAGCAATTGCAATTTAGGGTCGCATTACATGGACTGCGACGTAGGTCGCAGTACGTTAGGTAGATGTTTGCTTTATATTAACATGCATAGTGTCCAAGGTGGCACGCATTACATGTACTGCGACGTAGGTCGCAGTACGTTAGGTAGATGTTTCCTTTTATATTTACATGCATAGCGACCAAGGTGGAAGTGTTATTTTTTGCTATATCAGCCGCCAGCAACTGCGACCAAGGTCGCAGTTGATAAGCGCAGTCTTAAAAAAAATAATGCGTCCACGGTGGCACGCATTACAGAAACTGCGACCAACGTCGCAGTGTTGTTTTGGATTAAGTCATTTTTTTTTAAATCTAAATGAAAAATGAAAAGTTTTTGCTGAGGGTCGCGACCTGGAGTCACTTCGTGAGACGCGGCCTGTCATAAAAGATTTTATGAGATCTTTTAACGTCAACTCTACATCGACGAACCCGCACCATTCGTTGTTTCCCGAAGCTGCTGTCCACTCGTCTGTTCTTCATTGGGTTTATGCGTTAATGTCTTTTAATGCCAAACCGGCGCTGGTGGTTGGACACCACCAGCGCCGGTTTGGCATTAAAAGACCACCAGCGCCGGTTTTGAATTAATGAACTATTAATTAGGGTTATTATGGCCTGCCTATAAATAGGGCTCACCCTCTCCTTTTTTTAAACGGCCCATACTTAGTTTTCTTGCGAGAGCAATTGCTCTGAGAATTCCAGCTTTCTTGAGAGACTCTAACAGGCTCCTGCCTCCATGGATGAAGATGACCCCATGGACGAAGATGACCCAGAGCTTGATTGTCCTTTTTTTTCAGGTTCGCTGGGCCACTGGGAGAATATTTTTGGCCGGCGAACTTGATCGATGTTCGTGTACAAGGGATTTAGTCGTGGTCCTCGTCATGTACAAGAGATTTAGTCGTGTCATGACGAGGACCTAACCCTCACCGAGATCTGCTCTCCCATCTGGGTTGTGGATGGTCAGAGTGGGTATGGCGGCGGGGGTTGTGGTGGATATAGTGGTGGGTAGCATACCCTGTGCGGTCTCAACTCCTCCTCTCTCACCCCAGAAGTGTCATCGAGGCTTCTGACGAAGAGATGTTCATCACCGAAGGGTTTCTGCTGCCACCAGACCTGTATACCACCACTGTTCGTGGTCCTCGCAATCCACAGTTTTTAATACACGAGGACCTCAATAACACCACTGCTCTTAGTCAACAAGGGCTCTTTTTTTTATGTTTAGTCTTCTTGATGTCGTTTTTTTGTAACACTCAATCTTATTGTATAAGTAAGAGATCGATTTTTGTATCATTTTCATATTCATGGAGATAAATGCCTGGACATAAATAAAAATACGTCAATAACACCACTGCTCTTTAGTCAACAAGTACTCTTTTTTTTGTAGTCTTTCTTTGTACTCCTGTATTGTAACACTCAATCTTATTGTATAAGAGAGCGTTTTGTATCATTTTTACATGCGTGGATATAAATGACTGGACATAAATAAAAAACATATTTATTTTTTTAATAAACTTCGATCTTTTTTGGTCGCAGTCATGCATTTTCAAACAAAACAACTTGGACCAGAGACGACACTGCGACCAACGTCGCGTAAGCCTATAGTGCAAACAGAAACAACTGCCAGCAAAGACTGCGACTAAGCAACTGCTGCGTTTGACGTGTCACCTCGTCGTAGTGTTGTTGTTGATTAATAATAAAAACCAGCAACTGTGACCAAGTTTGCAGATTATTTTTTTTTAAGACTGCGCCCATCAACTGCGACCAAGGTCGCAGTGTATTTTATTAAGACTACGGTCAGAAACTGCGACCAAGGTCGCAGTGTTGTTGATTTACAGTAAAAACCAACAACTGCGACCAAGGTAGCAGTGTTCTTGTTGATTTAAGCTACGGTCATCAACTGCGAGCAAGGTCGCCGTGTTTTTTTTGTTGATTAAGCTACGGTCACCAACTGCGACCAAGGTCGCAGTATTTTTTTTGTTGATTAAGAATAAAGACCAGCAACTGCGACCAAGGTCGCAGTGTTGTTGATTTAGAGTAAAGACCAACAACTGCGACCAAGGTCGCTGTGTATTTTATTAAGACTACGATCATCAACTGCGACCAAGGTCGTCGTGTTTTTTTGTTGATTAAGAATAAAGACGAGGAACTGCGACCAAGGTCGCTGTGTTGTTGATTAAGTCTAAAGACCAGTAACTGCGACCAATGTCGCAGTGTATTTTAATAAAACTACGGTCATCAACTGCGACTAAGGTGTACCAAAATATATTTAAAAAAGAGATTTAAAAACAGATTTCGTCACATTTAACTTTGGAAAACATATTTATATATATTTAAAAAAGTAACAAAATACATTTTTTTTAAACTTCTATTTCTCGTCATCACCATCGTAATCAGATTCGTCGTCAAGAGTCATGTTTTCGTCTTCCTTATTGGAAAAAATAACTTAGTATGTTTTTAATCCTTTGCTCATGACCCTTTATATATTTTTAATCCCGGAATTCCAAAAGGTTTAAGCTCTCGGACCACGTGAATATCTCTCAAATATATTTTCTACCTTTTCAAAAAATTGTATACTTCCTAGGTGACTGTTCAGTTATCCAAAACAGTTAAAATGTTAATACACTATAATTTGAAATTATAATGAACTTCAAAACAGTTCATTATTGCGACCATAGTCGCATTGGGAACTGATAAATGTTTAAGTAAATGTGTTTTTTTTTACTTTTTCAAGGGTAGTAGTCGCAGTCGTCATATAAAAGGGGTATTTTTGTCAATTTGTTTCACGATTGTTTAGGCGGGATTTTTTTATTTTTTGGCGCCAACACTCTGCGACCGATGTGCGGCGGTGATGTAGCCACGTCCCGCAGGCTGAGAAACTCTCTCAGCCTGTAGGCTGAGGTACAGTAACCCCTATATATATATATATATATATATATATATATATATATATATATATATATATATATATATAGAGAGAGAGAGAGAGAGAGAGAGAGAGAGAGAGAAATTTTCTATTGCGGCCAAGCCGCAAGAGATGTCATGCAAACCTAAAATCTCAAGCATCAGATTGGAGAGAGGAATCGGGGCTGATTAATTAGTGGTCCCCACTTGTTAAATTTCTAAGAGGAAACTGATTAATTAGTAGTCCCCACTTGATTAATTAGTGGTCCCCATTTGCCCCATGTTGGCACCAGACTCAAACTTAATTAAACTCCATTACAACTATATAGAGGTATACTGAGAATGAGTTCATAATATTATGACCATTATTCTATCTCATGCCTAGCTGAATTATTTTCTCTGGTTATTATTTTTAATTGGTTTAATGTCCCTCAGCAAATCAGAGCCAGATGTAACTATCTTATGTCCAAAGAAGACGTAATCTACTACTAACTCATCCAAATTAATTAATCAGCCATTAAAACGAGAAACTTGGCGTGTGATGACAAGTGTTTTGTTGCTGTTCGCTATAATTTAAAACTAACCCTCACTCTATCTCGAATCTAATAAAATAATTGAGACTGGGCTCGATTTATGTGTATGAGACACACATATATTATAAGAGTGTCAATCTCTTCTTTGACATGCGTGTGATTGCCCTTTTTATAATATTATAAGAGGTTCAAAGATTTTAAACATTTGTCTTCTTGAAACCCGAAATCTTATCTATAGTGAATACGTAAGAGTGACTCTCTTATAATATGTGTGGCTTACACACATGAACTGAATGCCCCGCACTCTGCTCTTTTTCTTCTAACTGGTTGCATACTGATTTTCGATCTCCTCCCTGTGGCCGACCATCTCTGCATCCTCGTTCAGGCTCGTTTCTACATTGGCATCGTCAGAAGTCGAAGCAAGTAGCTCTCCCTTCTTCTCCTGGTTAATCTACTTAAATTTTGTCATCGTCAGCAGTCGAAGCTAAGGACTTTTTCATGGTTAATCTACTTAAATTTTGTCAGCAGTCGAAGCTATCATTGATAGCATTATCATCTTTTATTCCAAATCAAGAATATGTTGGGATTTGAGTCGAACAAATAGTCTCACATCTGCTAGAAGTCCTTCAGAATAGTCAAAGGGAGACAGGATCTAGTATGAATACACGAACACAAATATACCAAACTGTATCTAAATCCAATAAATAACAAATAAAAAACAGCAGAAACTATTGGACTTCAGCAAATTAGTCATGGCAGAACACATCAAATTTTGTGATAGTTTTTTTTTTTTTGCCCTTTCATAATTCTTTTGTATTGCTTCTTCTGTAAATTTTCTACTAGAATAATATGTCTATAAATATTGTTTTATGTGAGAACCTAAATAAAACACGAAGATGTTAATAAATAACCTAACTAATCTAATTTCTTTCGGTTTAGTTATATTTGCGTATGATTAGTTTATGAGAAATTTCAAGTATTTGTTCAGTTCAAATTCATTTGCTAGTTTTCTATATAATTTCACAAGTTTGGTTTTTGCTTCATTTTTATTGTTAATTAATTTTCTTTTTAGGTTTTATTTTTTCATAATTCTTTGGTAATGCTTCTTCTGCAAATACTCCAATAGAAATACTTGTCTCTATATTGTTTCACATGATAAAATAGAAAGAAGCTAACAGAGACTATTTTTAATTACATGTAACTTTTTGTATAAAGTTATTAAAAATAAAAATTTCTATTTTTGGAGATGTGCTAATATTTGATGCTATTCACAGTATGAATCAGTACGGCTTGATATTTGCAGTATTTGTTGTGTTAAATTCACCATTAACTATCTATCATCATGGGATGTGCTTTCATTCCAAATCAATCTTCTGATTCTTTTGAATGCGTATTTCAGATGTTAACAATCACCTACAACACTAATTAGCAATCAAGATTTTAGAATAGGAAAGTGTTGGGATTTGGGTCGGAACAAATAGTACAACATCGGCTAGAGGTGGGGATGGTCTTGGCTATACAAGGATTTGGGCAACTCTACCTAGAAGGCTAGTCTTTTGGGATGGTGCCCCAAGTCCTTTAATTGGTATCAAAACCATGCCCCGAACTTAGTCGTGTGTGTGGGTAATGTTCGACGATGTAGATCCCCCAATGGCGCAAAGGCGCAATGGGCCTGGCCACCCTACTGGCGCAAAAAGACGCAATAGGCCCCTGTGAAGCTAATGTTGGGCTCTCGAGAAATTTAGTAGTAGTGCTCTTTTATAAAGGGCGTGCAGCTCCTCACGCGGTGTAGAGGAGTGACCGACTGCAGTTGGTGCTTCACATAAGGCGTGCCGCCATCTCACGCACTGAAGAGTTGAATCTCGATAGAGCATTTGATCTTCCAGTGGGAAGATAGTTGAACTTGCAGGGAGACTCTTTATTCGAGGGGGGATTGTTGGGATTTGAGTCGAACAAATAGTCCCACATCGGCTAGACGTGCGGTTGCTCTTGGGTATACAAGGATTTGAGTAACTCTACCTAGAAGGCTAGTCTTTTGGGATAGTGCCAGAAGTCCTTCAATTGGTATCAGAGCCATGCCCCGAACTTAGTCGTGTGTGTGGGTGATGTTTGACGATGTAGATCCCCCAATGGCGCAAAGGCGCAATGGGCCTGACCACCCCACGGGCGCAATAGGCCGCTGTGAAGCTAATATTGGGCTCTCGAGAAATTTGGTAGTGGTACTCCTTTGCAATGGGCGTGCAATTCCCCATGCGGTGTAGAGGAGTGACCGACTGCAGTTGGTGCTTCACATAAGGCGTGCCGCCTCCTCACGCAGTAAAAAGTTGGATCTCGATCTTCCAATGTGAAGATAGTTGAGGTTGCAGGGAGACTCTTTGTTCGAGGGGGGATCGTTGGGATTTAGGTCGAACAAATAGTCCCACATCGGCTAGACGTAGGGACGGTCTTAGGTATATAATGACTTGGGCAACTCCACTTAGAAGGCTAGTATTTTGGGATGGTGCCCCACCCAAGTCCTTCAGAAAGGCATTATCGAGAGTGTTCTCACATACTCGTCATGAATTTTACATGTAGTACATACTGGACAAAGTTTCAAATAGGTTGATTTCATGGGCACATAATTGTGCGTGATCCTGATCAAGTAAAAACAAAAAGAAGAAATAAAAAGACGAGAATGAAATCGGGAGGGGAGAATCTAAAAGCCAGGAATTGAATGTGCAATGTGTGCAAATGTCGTGGACAAAAATCATGATACTCGAAATTGTCTTTTTTTTAAGATAGAGTAAGCTGTATTTGTTTACACTGATTATGTTTTATAGTAAAATACTAACTTATAATTTAGTTTTTTTAACTTCTTTACATTTCTTTAGGCAATCCAAAGCATGTAACTCATCTAATCCCGCACAAGAGGAGTATGAAAATGACTTTGATGAGGAAGACGAGGAAGCCTATAATCACATGGGCTCGGCTCAATCTTTGAGCTAGTAGCTGAGATGATAATTTTATACATGATTATAGTTCAGCTTCTAAAGTAATTGTGCATGGTTATATCATTTAAAAGTTCTTTTATTCTAATATATTTGCCTCTTGAATTCAGGAATGAACAAAATACTTTTCTGGGTTCAATGGTTAAAATTGATTTTTTTAGCAGAAGCTTATTAAAGGTTGAAGAAGCAACAGTTCTAATCGTTCTTCAAAACTGCTACTGTTTGTGTGAAGGTCAAATGTTTTTTTCCTGCACCAAGAAAGTTCTTGAATGTCTTTTCAACCTTTCCTTGAGTTGACACTTTTCTATGTGATCTTGATCAAAATATAATCTACCGATATTCCAAAATTTTGAATATCTATATATCATTGCAATGGATTCGATTATTACTTTGTGTGCTATTGAATTCTGGCCTACGTTTTGATTAGTGGGCAATCTTTGTTAAATCAGGGGACTGGCAAGAGAAGAAGCATCGGATGTTTGCTAACTTCAAACGTTCTTGAGTACCGATAGCTACCCTTTTAGTCCCTCCACTTAAATAAACTCACTCAAGCTAATGCTTTACACAAAGTGAGAAGCTCTGCAATGCTTTGCTTTACTTTTTTGTTTTTTCTATCTTACTTTACAATACCAACATATGATCCCTTATATAGGATTGTATACTAAAGGGCTTCAAGTGCAATAAATACATGTATTAGTAACTTCACAAAACTCTCTTAGTAAACATACTATAGATTTTGCTTAATTTTATTGGTAGAATGAATAAGTTTCAGGTTTGTTTCTACATTAGCTTCATAACTCCAGCAAATCACCCCATCAAAGCTGAAGCGCAGTCATGTCGATCTTGTCTCTTAATCTTCTAATGCATCTACTGATAGGGGCTTGGTGAATATGTCTGTAACTTGGTCTAGAGTATGACAATACTACAGCTTCACGGTTTTCTGCTTTACAAGCCTCAGAGAAAATGAAACTGCATATCTATGTGTTTGCTCCCCCTCATGATATATTGGGTTCTTTTCAGGTTGTATAGCTGATTCGTTATCTACCAATATCATTGTTGGTTATTCTTGTGGATCATCTAGCTCTTTGAAAATATTCCTCAACCAAATTCCTTCAAAGACTGTCGATGCAGCCGCCACATATTCTGCTTTACATGAAGACAATGCTACAACTCCTTACTTTTTGGAGGTCCAAGAAAACACAGTTAACCCAAGATAGAAGACATACTCTGTAGTATTTTTCTCTCATCTTGGTTACCTCCCAAGTCACTATCTGAGTAACCAACTAGTTGTGCATTTTCACCATATGCATAGAAGAGACCAATATTTAGAGAGCCTTTAATATATCTTAGTATTCTCTGCACAGCTAGCCTATGAGACTCCCTCAGTGTCTCCATGTAGCGACTAATAAGTCTGACTCTATAAGTAATATCAGACCTTTTGATAGTCAAGTATCTCAGGTTTCCAACTAAACTCTTGAAAAGAGTTGAATCCACGAAACCTCCATCTTCGTCTCTTGAGAGCTTCATTACGGTGGCTACTGGGGTGTTCACTGGGTTGCATTCATTCATCTTGAGCTTCTCTAAGATTTCCTTCATGTACATCTTTTGGGATATAAAGATCCCATCTTATTGCTGCTTCACTTTGATGCCAAGAAAATATGACATCAATTCACTGTCTATCATCTTAAATTCATTGAACTTCGCCGCCTTGAATTCAACAAGCATTTTGCGCTACTTCCTGTGTATAACAGATCATCAACATAAAGACAAACTATTAGAAATTCGCCTTAATGGTTCCTCTTTATATAGATGGCATGCTCATAGGGACATTTGGTGAAGCCATTTTGATGAAGATAAACATCAATTCGGGCATTCTATGCTCATGGTGCCTACTTTAAGCAGTACAAGGCTTTCTTCAGATGGTCCACTTTGTTCTCTTATCTTCTCTTAGAAAACCTTCCGATTGTTGCACATACACTACTTTCTCAAGATCACTATTGAGGAATGTTGACTTTACATCAAGATGGTATATCTTCCACCTGTGATGAGCTGCTAGTGAAATTAATAATCTCGTGTCCAGTCGAGATACCGGAGCAAAAACTTCTTCATAGTCAATGTTGTACTTCTGCCTGTAGCCTTTAGTTACAAGTCTCGCCTTGTACCGATCAATTTCTCCATCTGTCGTGTACTTGATCTTGTACACCCACCTGACGTTAATCGCCTTGTGATTTTGTGGTAGTGTGGTCAACTCTAAGGTGTCATTCTTTTGTATAGCATGGGTCTCCTCCTCCATTGTCGATCGCCAGCAATTTCTTTCTTAGCCTCTTTGAAAAAAAGAGGCTCATGATCAGCATATAAGTAGAAGAGATTAGTCTCTCTTTCTTCGTTTATCTGCTCATACATCACCCTGAAGCTTCTCATTTTGATGGGACCTCATTGCATGGCAGATTCACTGCCACCTTCCCTAGAAGATGGAGATCCTCTTGCAGAAGAGGGTGTAACTTGTTGAGGAGATGGTGGTGTAGTTGGTGATGGAACCGCTTGTGGGGCTCATCATGTTCATTCACCACGAGTTGCTCTTTGACATGCTCTTCATTGCTCCAGTTTTATGCTTCTTCTTCATTAAAGACGATATTTCTACTAACTATTAGTTTCTCAGTTAGTGGGTTATAGAGCTTAAACATCTTTGACTCCTCACTATATCTGATGAAGATGCATTTTTCACTATGATCGAGGAGCTTCTTCCTTTTGACTTCTGATACTTGAGCATACGCAACACACCCAAAAATCCGTAGGTGTGCCACACTAGACTTGTAACCACTCCATGCTTCTTGAGGTGTCGTGTTCTTTACTGTCTTTGTAGGACATCGATTGAGCAAGTAAACTGAGAACGCCACAACTTTCATCCAGAACTACTTCGGCAGTTTTTTTTCCCTTGAGCATGGTTCTTTTAATGTCAAGGATGGTCCGATTTTTTCTTTCTGCAATGTCGTTTTGCTGTGGTGTGTAGGCAGTAACTGCCTCTCATGCCTTACTCCCTGCAATATTCTTGAAACAGATTTGAGGTGTACTCACGACCTCGATAGATCGAAGAGTTATAGCTTGTGGCCACTCTCTGCTTCAACAAGAGCTTTAAAATGCTTGAAGGTAGTAAAGGCGACAGATTTTTCTTTAAGAATGCCCACCCACAACTTTCTACTGAAATAAACAATGAAAGTAATAAAATATTTATCATGTGATGTGTATGAGTGCAAGTCGTGTGGTTGATCAGAGTATCACCAGATGTTACATGATTTGTGTATCATCAAGAGTGATATGGATATAGATAATATATGATATGTATATTACTATGTGTGATATATGAATGTTGTGAAGTGTGTATATGATATATAAGTTCATTTTCTGATATATGCATTATCTGGAGAGATAAACTATATATATGATGTTATTGTGTTTAGTGTACCACTACGTGTGGTATATGAAATACATGTGTAATATGTGTTGTGTATACATAAGATGAACGTGGTAATAAACTGCAAATAACAGAGAATATATAATATACAGGAAAGCAATTCAAGAAAGTTAAAATAAAGAATCAATGATCTTAAGAGTCTAATCTTCCCTGAGGATTATGGAGACTTGTCTTGATTGTTAAATCATGGAATATTATCGAATTGTTGTCTCTTGTTCTTTCAGATTTGCCCTTATTACTTGGATAAACATGCTTCTTACTAATTATGTTTACTTTTTCTTGATTTCTTCTGACTCCACTCACTAAGCTGTCGAACTCAGCCTGTCCCAGTTACATATTTTCACGTTGCGACGAGGTGAAAGCCCAGCTCCAATTATAGGTGTGTTGTTGAAAACTTCGCTATTAATGAAAGTATCAGAGATATAGTTATATGTTATTACTTTTATAAGTTTTCTTATCGTGCATGTTTATAACTTTATTCGATATGATTTGTAGCATGTGTTTTAATTGTGGAATCGACATTATAGAGACCAGTTAGTTGTGATATTCTTGATAAGTTGGAGTATATAAATTTTGCATGATTTTGCAGATGCTGAGAGAAGTACTCTCGAGTATATGTTATTATGCTTTAATAAGTAGGCGAGGTCAAACTGAAATTGTATATTTGAAGAATAAGTAGGGCGTTGTGAGCCAAAACATTATTATGATTGCGTGGATGATTGCTCAGTTTAATTTATGCATTTGGATTGAGAATAAGTAGGCTAATGTTGACCGAAACTATTGTGATTTGTATTGTATATCAGATCAGATCAGTACTTATAAAGAAGGTGCTGCCAAAATTTTCAAGAATTTGAGATGATTAAGATAATCTGTCGGTTTATAAGAATATTTAGGTTAATTGAGGACATTAGAAATCTGAGTCCGTTATAGCGTTGGGGTATGATTATAATAAGATTGATGCGTGCCTAAACGATTGCATGTTATGTTGGAAGCAAGATGAAAACTTGGATGTTTGCAAGGTACGCAATGAGCCTAGATGGAAACCCAGCAAGGCTTCTTCGTCGAGAAAAAAAGTATCTAAAAATGTTCTAAGACATTTCCCATTGATTCCAAGGCTCCAAAAGCTTTATGCAGTGGAGATCACCGGAAAGGACATGAGGTGGCATGCGGAGGAGCGTCATGATTATGGAATCCTAAGGCACCATGCTGATTCAGATGAAAGATTTCGACAAGAAGCATGTGGAGTACTCATTGGAGCTGCGTAATGTTAGGCTAGGATTGGCTACCGATGGGTTCAATTTTTTTAGAAACATGAATATTAATTCAGTACACTGCCCATCATTTTAATGGTTTACAACCTGCCTCCCAAATTGTGCATGCAACGGTCTTATATGATGATGTCACTACTTATTGAGGGTCCTGCATGTCCAAAACACAACATCGACGTCTACTTGCAGTCATTAATAGAGGAGTTGAATATATTATGGGATTCAGGGGCATCAACTTGGGATGTGTCCACAAAACAATACTTTTGAATGCGAACAAACCTTATGTGGACGATCAATGACTTCTCCGCTTATTCTATCATGTCCGGTTGGAACGCGTTCAGCTATCTTGCTTGTCCTAATTATGTAGAGAACACCGTATCTAAATGATTATACAAATCACAGAAAATATGTTATATAGGGCATGAATGTTTCAGGGAGGATCCTCCGCCACATCCGCCCAAAGTGCAGGATGTCTTGTCAAGTGTAAGTAATCTCAATGACATATTCGGGCTGAATTATAAAAACCCGACAGATACACAGTGGAAAAAGATGAAAGTACACCTAGAGGGGGTGAATAGGTGTAAGGCTAATCCAATGACAAATAATGCGGAATTTAAAAACTAATGCAACACACTAGGTGTAACCAAAGAGTGTAGCCGAATTCCCGGTGAAGGGCTCTAGACTAACTCCTCTTGATTCCTCTGAATAAGAGTTGAGGTGCTATATGAAAGCTCTCTTAGTTACAAGTATGGCACACAAACAAACCAAGCATGTATATGATATGAACAATATGAATTAATGCATAATATAAGAGAGAGAGTTTAGAGATAGTGGATCAAAGGCAAACGCAAACAAAAAGATATGTTTTGAGGTTCGAGCACCCAGCTCTACGTCGTCGCCTTCACACAGAAGGTTTTCCACTAAATCATCCATACAGGACTTTCCACACAGGGAACCTCCACTGAGGATTTGGATAAATACAATTTGGGCGTACACAACTCCTCTCTCAACAAATACAACCTCACTAGAGGCTAGACACAAAGCCAACACAAGATCAACATCTCACTAGAGGGATACCAACAAACTCAATCACCTCCACACTAAGAGGGATAACCACAATCCAATGCACAACCTCCTCTATACTTAGAGGGCAAGGCACAAAGCCACAAGCAAATAGATGAATACAACTTTAGGTGGTTTCAACAAACCACAAACCAATTTTCTCACTAAACAAGATCCTAATAGATAGGATAGATAGATAAGCTCAAGTGTGAGAAAATAAAGTGTTTGGAAATGAAAACAACAAAGAAAAATACTTGGGAAAATCACAAGATAGATGTTGAAATAAAGATCAAAAACTAATTCCCAAATACTCTATTTTTCTTTGATTTTTTCAACACTTTAAAACAAATGAAGGTTGAGTTTTTAAACTCAAAAACTCTTTTAAAACTTGAAACTAAAGCACTTAAGAAGATGAAGATTTTTGCTCTTGAAATTGTTGTTTAAAACCAGCTCAAATGGGGGGTATTTATAGCCCCAAACAATTCTGCCGTTGGCAGCCAGGAAAGGGCATTTTTGCCCTTTCGGTCGACCGGCCGGTCGACCGGCCAACGGTCAGAAATCTGACCGTTGTGCCTCCGGTCGACTGGAACTGGATACAGAGAGCAGAGCTCTCTACCGGTCGACCGGGGCCATTTCTAAAGAGCAGAACTCTCTGGACGGTCGATCGCCCGGTCGACCGGCCCACCAATTCAAACAGCCGTGCACGTCTGTGCACGTCAGTCGACCGGACCGGTCGACCGACTTCTGTCGCGGTCGACCGGCAGAAGGCAGGCCAGTTTATATTTAGGGATTAAAAACTTAGTTATTTTGACTTCTAAAAAATCCCATAAAATCACATAAATTCTACAAAAATAAGTTCTTATTAGATCTTTGAAATACAAATATGTATGACAAAAATTCAACACATATTTTAAACAATTTGAACCATTTTTGTGATATTGAAATTTTACCTTAAAGCAAAATCCGTATTTTCTAAAACTTGGATTTTTGAAATGGAAATCCGATTTTTTCAAAACACATGTAAATACAAAAACATGATATTTAACAACTTTGATGATGACAAAACTCATAGAGTTATATATGCATGGATTAAAGTTAAGCTTCATAAAAGCTCCCCTTAACTCATGCATAGCAATAAACAATAAAGATATGCATAAATATGCATAAAATAAGGAAATGAAACAAACATGATCTTTGATACCAATGAAATAAACATGCTCTTGATACCAATTTTAAAATAAAAATGTTCTTAAAAAAATGTTGCTCTTGATACCAATGGTAAAAGATAACAAATTTAAACAAACATGCATATATAAAACTCCAAAATATCTCTCCCCATTTTTGTCAATTCATCAACAAAGGGGAACAAAAACTAAAGAGTATAAATAAAATTTTTCTCCTTTTTTGCATAAAGCAAACAATAAAGGTATATATGCTATATACATTCATGAAGAGGAAAGACGTGAAGTTAACTCCCCCTGCATACATGCATTTATATGAAAAGAGCTGACTAAACCCTAACCACATAAAGCATAATATACAATATATAAAGGAGATGTGAAGCTCCTACTACACACGTGTAAGACATAAAGAAGAGCGGTCAAACTCCTCAATATGAGATACACTCAACATGAATATATATATAGAGAGAATATGTTAAGTTTCCCTTGCATATAAGTAATACAAATCAAAACATTATGATACCAATTGAAAAATATATCCATTTAGTATGAAGGTATACATCGAAACATCATGATACCAATTTATGATACCAATTGAAAATAAACAAAACATTTTGAAGAAACCAACAAAAATTTTGATACCAATTGAAAGATATAAATATATAGGAAGTCTTGATACCAATTGTAAAATTTAGTACCAATTGAAAATATTTTACACTTTTGATACCAATTGAAAAACATAAACCAATCTTTTTGATTAAACACTAAAATCATTTTACAATAGAGATACCAAATAGAAAATAATATCAATTTAAGGTTCTTGCTACCAATATTGAAAATGAAACATATACCAATTGAAAATATTTTTCATTAGGAGCGTAGGAAACCAATTGAAAACTAAGATATCAATTTTTCAACATAAAGAGTGGGAGTAAGATACCAATTGTAAATTTAAAAAAACCGATTAAAAGATAAAACATGAATTTTCTCCCCCTTTATGAAATACTAATGAAAATCATGCATAAGCTTGTATGAGATACCAATTGAAAAATAGTTGTCATTAAGGACTAAATCAAGCTTAGCATAACCAAAATTTGTGCTTAAAAATATAGAGATATAGTAAGCACAATCAAAACACATATATATATGTATGAAAAATTAAATATCAATCGAAATTGATATTATTTGAAGTTGAAGCATACATATATACAAACAAATATGAGTATACAAAATAAATATCAATTGTGATACCAATTGAAAACTCAATGAGAATCAAGTGTATAACTCATAAAGACCACCTTATTCATGCACATGTAAAAATGATTTTCAATTAAGCTCACATGGCATGGTCACCCATCAACCACCCTTAGATGGAAGGGGTTTTCAAAGATAAGTTTGAAAATAATTTTAGCATAATTGATAACTCTTCCAAAATGAAAAAAATACACAACTAGTTTTATGATAATTTTGAAAACTAGGACGAATTGCTTCAAGCAAGGAATAAAATAAGAGAATATCCATGAAACATGAAAATCACTCAAACATTGACACTCAAAAATATATAAAGCACATATAAGACTCATGAAAATAAAGTCATGAAAAAACAAGAATGATGTGCGTGTACAAGTTTTGTGTGAAAGACATTGTCATGAAAATAGGCAATTAAGGCTCAATATGAAATTCCTTAAAACATGAAAAACATGAAAATCTAATTTTCATCAAAATAATTCAAACTCCAAGGCATATGTATGTTTTGTCAAAACTAAAGGCATACATACATATCCAAACACAATTGAGTCTATAAAGAGATTTTGCATGAAAGGCAAATGACTCAAAGTTATGCATGTATATTCAATAGTTTTGACAAAATTAACATATACATGAAGCTAAAATATATCATCATAAAAACATGTCCAAAAATAGGGAATACAAGTCAAAATGCATGAATCATCAAAACTAGGCTATACTAGTACATCTAATGGGTACAAATGAGCAATCAAGTACAAATATATAATAATCAATTTGTGGCTCATTAGTTATACAAGCATATACACAAGTTTTAATGAAGGGTTACATTTAAATATGTAATCAAAACATGAAGCATAAAACAAAACATAAACCAAGATGATCATAATGCACATGTCTTACATTTATAATATACACGATAGCTAAACTATAATGAGAACACAAAGTATAGGTCCACATAAACATGGGTCTATCTCAAATACTATGCATGCATGTCATAGGTCTAAATATCATGACATTTAATGTAATAATCATGAAAAATCAAAACATGCTAAAAGTCAATAATATGAAAGCATGTAAACTAAATGAGAGTTTAGAGATTGTTACCAAAAATCATGAGGGCAAATCTCTAGGCTCCAAACTAAGATGATCCTCCCACCAAACCCTTGAAAGTGATGCATCCAAAATAGTCACTATTAAGTTCGGAACGCATTCACCTCAAGGCACCAACATCTCTCACGTCATGTGAGAGCCCACACGTACATCAAATAAAATAGGAGTGAATTTTGGCATCCAAACTCTATTGGGTCCATGAGGATTAGCATCTTTCCTAACCCAAACAAATCTATTTGCTAAATTTACATCATGTACTCTATATCATAACAAAACTTAGCAAGGTGGCCTTTACGTCCACAATGTGTACAAGTGTACACATGAGCATACATTGTGTTATGAGTGTGAACGTGAGGAGCATGTGTATGTCGTGATTTGTGTGCATGCATAGGTGTAACTTGTTTCTTTCAAAACATGGATTCCAATCATGTGTGATTCATGGTACATTGGCTCAAAGTGGAGCCGAAACAATCAACACTTTTCTTCAATACACAAATATCATTTTTAACACTTGAAGATAAAGTGGAGCATGCAATAGTAACACTAGATGGTGAGGCTACGCTAGCATGGCAAACATGTGTGTCAAAATCATTATTCAAAGAAATGTTTTTCTTAGAAACCAAATCCAATTCATTTGAAATAGAAATAATTTTGTTATTCAAAGATTCATTTTCTTTTACAACAAAATCAAGTTTTGAAGATAGAACCTCATTTTTCTTCAAAACAATGTCACAATCATTTTTATTTTTCAAAATCTTGTTTTCATTTAAGGCAAGTTCAAGTTGGGATTTCAATGAGTCCCTTTCAATTGAATTCTCATCTTTCTCTTGCAAAACCAAATCAAGTTTAGAAGACAAATTTTCATTTTCTTCTTTTAATGCAAAATTTTTCTTTTTCAAAATTTTATATTTTTCTAACAATTTTTTACAAACAATGGAAAGTTCTTCATTTAATGCATCGGCATTAATATATTCATCACAAGAAGAACTATTATCTAGTAGAGTATCCGAATTTACCTCAAGAGAGTCATTCCCTTGGACCATAAAGTATCGTTGGTCGGACTCTTCTCCACTAGATTTCTCCTAACATTGATTTGTGTTTGTAGCTCGGGAGATGTCAAAATGTTCCACACTGCAAATGCGAAATCACAATGAGAAACCATATTTAAATATTCTTTTCTAAGTGATTTTCTAAGTGCCTCTAGGGCTTGTGCATTGGCCTCTAAATGCTTGCTATTATTAAGGTAAGATTCCTTGGTAATGGCAAGGTAAACTTTTCAACCTATGGCTTTTAAATGCCAACTCATCATCACCTTCCATATATCAATTTTAGAGATATCAAATATGGGAGAGATATCCATGAGTGCAAACAATATGTGTGCAAATGCAAATGTAGATTAGCTAACCAAGATCTCACTCCTAGGTGGTTAAACCTAATATCAGGAGCGTAGGCTCTGATACCAATTAAAAGTACACCAGAGGGGGGTGAATAGGTGTAAGGCTAATCTAATGACAAATAATGCGGAATTTAAAAACTAATACAACACATAAGGTGTAACCAAAGAGTGTAGCCGAATTCTCGGTGAAGGGCTCTGGACTAACTCCTCTTGATTCCTCTGAATAAGAGTTGAGGTGCTATATGTAGCTCTCTTAGTTAACACAAGTATGGCACACAAACAAACCAAGCATGTATATGATATGAACAATATGAATCAATGCACAATATAAGAGAGAGTTTAGAGATAGTGGATCAAACGCAAACACAAAGATATATTTCGAGGTTCGAGCATCCAGCTCTACGTCCCCGCCTTCACACAGAAGGATTTTCACTAAATCGTCCACACAGGACTTCCCACACAGGAAACCTCCACTGAGAATTTGGGTAAATACAATTTGGGAGTACATAACTCCTCTCTCAACAAATACAACCTCTCACTAGAGGCTAGGCACAAAGCCAATACAAGATCAACCTCTCACTAGAGGGATACCAACAAACTCAATCACCTTTACACTTAGAGGGATAACCACAATCCAATGCACAACCTCCTCTACACTTAGAGGGTAAGGCACAAAGCCACAAGCAAATGGATGAATATAACTCTTGGTAGTTTCAACAAACCACAAACCAATTTTCTTACTAAACAAGATCTTAATAGATTGGATAGATAGATAAGCTCAAGTGTGAGAAAATAAAGTGTTTGAAAATGAAAACAACAAAGAAAAACACTTGAAAAAATCACAAGATAGATGTTGAAATAAAGATCAAAAACTAATTCCCAAATACTCTATTTTTTTTATTTTTCCAACACTTTAAAACAAATGAAGATTGATCTTTTAAACCTAAAAACTCTTTTAAAACTTGTAACTAAAACACTTAAGAAGATGAACATTTTTCCTCTTATAATTGTTGTTTAAAACCAGCTCAAATGGGGGTATTTATAACCCCAAACAATTCTGCCCGTTGGCAGCCAGGAAAGGGCATTTGACCCTTCCGGTCGATTGACCGGTCGACCGGCCAACGGTCAGAAATCTGACTGTTGTGCCTTCGGTCGATCGCCCAGTCGACCGGGCCTGAAACCAGAGAACAATGGCTCTCTGGTCGGACGACCGCCCGGTCGACCAGAACTGGATATAGAGAGAGCAGAGCTCTCTGTCGGTCAACCGGCCGGTCGACCGGGGCCATTTCCAGAGAGCAGAACTCTCTGGACGGTCGACCGGCCCACCAGGTCAAACAGCCGTGCGCATCTGTGCACGTCGGTCGACCAAACCGGTCGACCGACATCTGTCGCGGTCGACCGTCCGATCGACCGGCAAAAGGCAGGCCAGTTTATATTTAGGGATTAAAAATTTGGTTATTTTGACTTCTAAAAATTCCCATAAAATCACATAAATTTTACAAAAATAAGTTCTTATTAGATCTTTGAAATACAAATATGTGTGACAAAAATTTAACACATATTTTAAACAATTTGAACCATTTTTGTGATATTGAAATTTTGCCTTAAACCAAAATCCGTATTTTCCAAAACCTGAATTTTTGAAATGGAAATCCGAATTTTTCAAAACACATGTAAATACAAAAACATGATATTTAACAATTTTGAAGCATATTGTATATGGATAGAATCCAATATACATGAAAGATATTATATCTATGTTTTCGACATGAAATCCAAAAATAAATTTTGTTTAAATACAAAACTTCAAACTCATGAAATAGATTATCAAAATAAGTTTTTCTAAAAAGATGAAGCATAGCTGTATATAGATCAAGTTTAATATACATCAAACCATGTAAACTTGTTTTAATTCTATCTATTCATGAAAACCATGTATATGAACTAGAAATCCAAAACCGGTTAAACCGAAAACAAACATGAAACTTTAAACAAGTGTGTGTATTGTGAACTTAAGCATATCAACACTATCTAATCTTTACAATGAGTTAAACAAAATCTTAACTTAAGCATATCATCAAAACTAGAGTGAAGGACTTCTGGGCCAACAAAAGAGAAGTATCTTTTTTGAATTGTCGTATTGAAAAGATAATTTAATTCGCCATAATTTGGATTTAATGCATATCGAGAAGAATGTTAGCAAGGTATTGCTTAAATGGCTAGACGCTCTAAAGTAAGACGTTTATTACAATGCAAATTAGGACATTAAAAAAATAAACTGCCCTCTCAAAGTAAGTATAAATTTATATTCATTTGGTTTTATAACATATTTTCTTTTTAAGTTAATTTATTTTTTAAAATTTCTTGCATTTCTAATAGAGAGAGGCCCGCGGGAGGGAGTCGAACGCAAATGAGATCTACAATAAGGAATTTTTGAAGATGGATGCGCTCGATACTCCTGAGGGCGAGCTTCCCATACCTCGCACTCGAGGCAAGCCAGTCGCCTAAGACGTCATGTCTACTGGTGTAAGTATTAAAAGATTATTTATATATCCTTACATTTTATGAAAAACGATAGAAATCTAATTATATTTTAAATGCCTTTGTTAATCTTCAGCTCCAGCTCAAGAGAAATTATGATGCGGCGATAGCAGCTGGAAGCTACGAGACGAGCGACCTTCGAGACATTTCGACATGTGACGAGGCTCAGACTACGCATGGATATTCTCAGAGACACAAGGCTCGCTAGGAAGGACACCTACACCGCCCACCTTGATCAGTAGGTTGAGGCCATGAGGTAGCAGTCGAAAGCCGATCGACAGAGGATCGCCAGTTTAGAGACTGCTTAGATAGAGATGTGAAGTTCATGACCCGATTTATGGCGAGTTAATAAAGCGCAGGGCAACCTAGCACGGGGACGACGACAGTGCTGGTGGGGACAACGACGAAGCTTAGGTGAGATTGTTGTATATGGTTGTGGTTGAGATCACTTGTATTTACTTGGATTCCGACTTTTGTTTGTTATTTTGATACATGTTGATGTGTTGATATGTAGTTTCGTTATTGATATGTTGATATATGTTCCGTTATGGTCCTTATATAAATGTGTGGTTGAGATTATAAATGCGTATTTGGAATTGAGATTGTTGAGATTTATATTCGTGGTTAGTTAATTGTTGAGATTTATATGCATGGTTGGTTGGAATTGAAATTTATATGCATGTTTGATGGTTAGTTGAGATGCAAATGTATATATGTGTGTGTGTGTGTGTGTGTGAGTGAGCAGCAGTTTTTAAAAAAAAATATCAAACAAATTGCGTCAAAAATTATGATTTCGACACAAAAGTACCAATTATTGTGTCGAAAACACGTTTTCGATGCAACTATTGGACAGTCATTGTATTTTTAGAACAAAAAAATTTTAAATTCTACATTATTCTGAAATTAGACCAGAAATTGCGTCGAAAATTACATATTCGACGCAATTACAGGATATTTTGTGTATTTTTAAACCCAAAATTTTCAGAATTAGTGTAATTCTTTTAAATTTTGACACAAATTGTAATTTTAAAATTTTTTTAATGTCATTTTGCGTCTAATTTTTGACACACGATGAAAATATTGCATCAAATTTCAACGCAATATTTATGTTTCACAAAAATTCCATTAATTCGGGGAAATAAATATTGCGTCGAAAAGTTGACGCAATATTTTCATCTTGCGTCAAAAGTTCGACGCAATATTTTCATCTTGCGCCGAAAGTTCGACACAACCTTTGCGTCGAGGGTAACATTGCGTCGACAGATTTCAACGCAAAAATTCAACGGAACGTGAAAATTTTTGACACAATTTGATGGTCATTCTAGTATTTTCTCTCTTATCTCAGTCTAACTAAAACCTCTCAAATTAATTATCCATCTCTATTCTTTTTCTTTTTTTTATTTCTATTTGAATTCATCTGCTCATAATTAAAGTTGAATATATAGATATTAGATAGATATATCTAAAGCATCCAAAATAATTACATACAAAATATCAATGTTGTTATCAAAATTTTAAATCATTAAAAATATGCTAAAATTATTTATGAAGATAAATAAATATAAATTAGTCAATTCTAAATTTAACTAAAAAAATAATAACAACATACATAATTTAATATCCACCCCCAAAATCCAACATTTTATAGAAACTAATGATATAGCATTGAGATTTTGAAAATTTTATTTTAAAATTATAAATTTATCTATTATTTTTCTCTATATTTAATTGTTTATTTTTTTGGATAAGTGCATGACAACTGTAAACTTCTAACAGTTTTAATTTTTTTTTAATGTTGTTTATATATGTTACTTCATGCTTAAATTAGATAATTATTGATTTTACATCGATTTCCATATTGTCTAATGGTCTTATATACATCACAATATTTTACCTATAGTAATATAAAAATTGATATTTATACTAAGAAGTTATAGTGAAAAATTATCATACCCATATAATTATATTTCATTATTAATCCTTTTTCTTAACTCCAGCTAAGTCCTGAATTATATTTCATTATTAAAATTTTCCATGCCACATTTTGCATTTTTGGAGGGCTGAAACTCTTGTAACCCTCCATGTTGGGATGTCTCAGATAAACAAACTTCTGATGACAGATGGAATATGGGGAGCTACTTCTACTTTCCCATTTATCAGAACAGGAAACACAAGCATTTCAGCCTTGTGAATGGAATGAACGCACAGAACAGCCAGCAGATATAAGTAGAATCATTTTAGTTAAATGCAAGACATAAAAATGCACAATGTCTGTTTACAAAAAGCCAAAAATAAAAGGGTTTATTCTCTGTGCGGAATTAAAACAAACAGGTTGTGGGCATACTCACAGTGACCCTATCCTGCAGTTCAAGCTTCTCGACGGACTGTGAGATAACGGCGCCGGGCCCAATCTCGAGCAAGGTGCCTGTGGGTAGCACTTGAGGAATTGGTCAGGTGACCAGCACGTGACCCCGATCCCAGCCGAATTAATCTTAACATAATCACTATTCCAAGCAGATTCCTAGCAAATGGCATTAAACTCTGCTACTGTTTCTTCTTTCTTGAATTTAGGGTTTCAAGCAGGATGGTTCAAGGGGTTACGTGCTGGGACGACAAGTGTCAGCACAGAACATGGAGGTTTGAAGGCGTGGGGGCGAAAGTGAGGGTCCAAGATATTACTTGCTGTCATCACCACCGCAACATGATTTGCAAGATCCAAAAGATTGGGCCATGGCTTCCAAAGCTCTGGGGCTGGGCGGATCCAAAGAGGGACCATGAGATCAATTCCAGGCGGTCTCTCCGCTTGCGGGTCGCTCTGGAGTAGTTCACCGCCTCTTTATATTTTCATCTTATTGATCGTCTTTTTAATTTATTCCTTGTCAAAAATATAATTTTTACTAAAAGTTTTTTGTGTTTTTTTTTTTTTTTTTTGTGTTCAAATAACAGATAAATTGAAGCATGATCGAGAACAACAAATCTCTCTATGATAAACAGATCTATTTTATAATTGTTGTTATGGATAATTTAATCGTTATCAGCTTTTACTGCGATCAGCCTTTATCGGCTAGACCGAAAAGAAAAGGAACAATTTTTTTTTTGCTGTGTAGTTTCAATAGTCAGAGCCTTTCCAACAAGACCTGGACGCGCTTGAAGAAAGATTATCCTCAAAGATAATCATGACAAGAATTTCTCAAATAAAATATTAGGGGGAGGCTGTTCGTTGTAATACGTGGGCTAATACTCACCTCCTACTCAAAATCTCTTTGGACTTTCCTTTCATATGTGAGTTGCAAACTAGTGGCTTCTAATTCACAGAACTCTCTTCAACAAGGAACACGTATCGTAATCAAGCGCGGATATTAGCACATAACAAATTGATTAAGGCACACACAGAATTAGTGCACATTGAAAATTGATTAAGGCGCACACTTATATTCCCTGAAATACTCTTTTTATCTCACTTCTTTAAAAAATTTCTTATTTTCAAAATTATCTCTCGGTTTTATTTAAATTTAACTTTTTCTTTCTCCCTCTTCTCCCCCACTCCCCCTGCCGCCCGCTCTCCCCTGCCCCCGGTCGCCCTCCTCTCTCCCCCCTCTAAATCTCTCTCCTCTTGCCACCCTCCTCTCTCTATCTCACGAGACGGGTTGGACCTGTCTCATATCAATTTATAATTATTTTTTTTAAATTCAAATTTCTCATTTTGAGCCATTGTCGGTTAAAAAATAAAAAAAATCATATAGCGGTCATTCACTAATTTTTCCTCTCACAACGCAAATAAAGGGGTTTTAAAAAAAAGTCGGGGTAAATTTATCCCAACCTGATTCGTCCCGTGATTCGTCACAGGACGAATCGAACCCGTCCCGTATATATGGACCAGTTGACCCATATTGACTCATATATATACATATCAAATACGGATCGACCCGCGTTCGTACTGTGTGACGATGAGTCACACAATACGAATCGGAGAATAAGATCGACCCGCCCTGATAGCCATCCCTAATATTGGGTGTATTAGGGCTAAATGCTCTCTTTTCTGAGCCTGAATTTGTGTGAATCCATTGTAGCAATATTTTCTTTTCTTTGATTTATAAAAAATCCACTGTATTATTTTAAATTGTATGCTTAATTTTTTCTGTACTTTCAAATTTACACTTTATCCATTTAAGAGCCGATGATCTAATCTTTTTTGTTAAAAGAGATTATCAGATGATCATCACTTGACCCTTCACTCTTATTAGGTTCACTAGTCAGTTTTGTTTTGACTAAGTTTTTTGTGTTCAATTATTCTTAATGACTTTGTATATACTACTCCAGATAATAGATACTTCTTCAGATAATGAGGACCTTTTTGTATAATTTTTTTCAAAAGATAAACACGTCATTTTCCTAAAATTATTTAGATTGGTTAATTACAGATTTGGTGTAAAATTAAATAAAAAAAGAAATAAAGAAAAACCAAACGATCCACTATCTCTTCAAAGATAACAAACAATAGACGAGTCTCCCCATAGTCGATCTCCTCACACTGTCACAAAAAATTGCTCCCAAAAGCAATCAATCCCTTCACCGCGACCTGAACGCTACATGACACTAGAACACCAAAGGTGATGTAGGAAGGCAGAGTTAGAAAATTATGCTCAATAAAAGATCAAGCATAGATCTCGATCGACCGCCTAGTCGACCAATAAAATCAGCTGAAGACGTCGGTCGACTGTCGGATCGACCGACTGATAACAAGGAAGAAAACAGAGAAGAAATCAAGTCACCCGGTCGACCTTCCAGAAGGTAGACCAAGAACACTGAGCTAAGTTTCAACCGGCAATACTGAGAAGACCTAGCAGTTGGTCACCAAATGAGTATCTGCTGAATTCTGCGTTAGTTTAGGATTTTATTTTTGTGTTCAAATTGGATTCTGATTGATTTTATCCTTATTTATTTTGAATTTAAATTTCATAGTTAGATTATGACTCCTTCGTAAGCTTATAAAAAGACCATTGTATTCTTTATTTTATAGAACAATTATTCAATTTTGATCAATAAACTTTGGATTTTCTCCTCTATTGCTAGTGGATTTGAGTAGCCCATCTTTACTCGTATATTCGAGTAAATTGCTCGTGGATTCAAGTGATGTACTCATGGATTCGAGTACGTTCCTACCTGAAGGTTCCCTACAGAGTTTATTGGTTCTAGAAAGAGATGTACCTGGCATTATTCGCTTCCTTATCTGCGTCAAGTGGTATCAGAGTTTCGGCAAACTTTTCAATGATGACAGGAAATAACGACGAATAGCAAAACCTTTCCGCAAGGATGGGAACTGTTGAAGGGAGGCTCAGTGTTTTTGAATCAACCATGGATAGTATGGTCTAACTAATCAAAAAGTTATTCCTCAAAATCGACAATCGAGATCTAGCTGATAGTACGTACCCAAGCGGATGGATCGTTCATCAGGTAATCTTCATCCACAACCACCCCCACGTCCACCTCTATAACATCATCCTCTACCACAATAACCACCACCACATCAATCTCTATAACAACATCCTCTACTACATCAAAACCACCATATCAACATTTACAATATCAACTTCCATCACACCAACCACCGCCAAATCAACATCCGCACATCAACCACCACCAAAGCGTCCTTTATAAAACTTTCAATACGAAGATCTTTCTGAGGAGCAAGAACTGAATAACCCCCTTCTATCAAGGAGAAGGCTTCGAGGATGAAGCTTATGATGAAGAGATGGCTAACGGGTGAGCCCCTAGGCGGATGGCCAATCCCAATCCTAACAGGGGAGGAGAATTTTCTTTTTCTAATCATGATAGGAGAAGAGATTCCCAAGACCTAGCGAATATAGGATGAAGGTCGAAATTCCTTCATTTAGTGGGAACCTGGATATTGGGTCCTTCTTGGACTGGGTCTATGAAGTAGAGAAGTTCTTACGTCCCTGAGGAGAAGGATATCAAGTTCGTGGCCTATAAGCTCAAGGGAGAAGCAGCGGTATGGTAGAACCAATTGCAGATCACGAGGAGACGCCAAAGGCAAGCCACCTGTGATGACACAGAGATGCATGAAGCAAATTTTACAAGATAGATTCCTTCCACTAACTATCAACAAATCCTTTACAATTAGTTTGAATATTGCAAACAACGTACAATGACTGTTGCGGCGTACATGGAGGAATTCTATCACCTCTCCTCGTAATGCGAACTATCCATGACGAATGAACAATAAACTGCAAAATACATCAGTAAGTTAAAGTACCTCATCCAAGAACGTGTGATCCTTCACGACGTGTTCTCTATTAATGAAGCCTACAACAAAGCCATGAAGATTGAGAGACTACACAGCACGGCTCCACCTTTCAGGCTCTGATATTACTTGAAGAACCATTAGATGGCGAAGGAATTCAGCTGAGTTTCATGACGGTTGACAAACCGCCAACTCAACAGATGATCAAAGCCTATGTGTCGGCACAGGCAACGACAACCACTGTAGCCTCAAGAGCAAAGAAAATTCTTACACCAAACCTGGGATCGACAAGTGTTATAAGTGTGGAAAGCCTGGACATAGGTTCAATGAATGTCCTAAGAAGAAGCAAGTCAACGTTTCGGAGTATGGAGATGAAGACGAATGAGTCATAATCGAGGATGTAAGTGATTTGATTTTGTCGAAGAACATGGAGATCCAGTAGCTTGTGTTGTTCAGAAATTACACTGCAATCAGAAGATCCTTGGCACCCTACAACGACATTAAATCTTCTACTTAAGGTGTTCGGCCAAGGACAAGGTATGCAATCGTATCATCGACACTGGAAGCTACGAGAACGTCATGTCTAGAGCACTTATAAATCATTTAAAGCTAGAGACGAAGCACATCATCATTCCTACAATATTGGGTGGATCAAGAAAGGCCCCAATATCAAGGTAACGGCTTTATGTCATGTTGCTATTTCCATTGACAAATTCTATCAAGATTTCATTTGTCATGCCCTACTTCTCAAATATACAATAGCTGGGACGGATGAGAGTCGGCAATACGAGGAAAATACCACACGTTTACACGCTAAACCTCAGTACAGGAGAATATGTATAATATACATAATTATTCTAGCATTAGATAAGTACAAGAATACCTACAAAAAAGGGTCAATGACCATGAGAGATATGGAAGTATTGACAAAATAATAAAAATACCTCTAAACAATAAATGTGACAGGTCTCCTAAATATATCACGAGAAACATCTAGTACCACGATACCTCGGATCTCCAATCTGGGCATGCAAACCCAGAGTCATCAGAAAGCGACATAGTGAGTGATAAAATAAAGGAAACAGTAATATATACTAGAATACTAGTACAATCATGATAATATATAATACACGTTTAACTACTAGTGATACAATATAATAATATTAATAATCAGTAATATATACAAGGATTATTTTAGCACTATAACATTACCAATGCCTAACATGTTACAATGAGGTTACTGATCGGTGGTAAACTGCGCACAAAAAGTGTGCATTTTAAAATCAAGAGTTAAAAGTACGTGCTTTGCTTCCTTAATACTTCCGTTATAGCATAGAGACTAAACAGGTTGAATCCACAAGGACGGAAGGCGATAGAAGAATTAACAGTATGTTCACGTGTGTGTTAAAGTTTAATGTTTCAAAGAATCAAAAGAAAAGAAAACAAAGAATGATAAAAGAAGAACACGGTGAAAACAAATAAGAGGAACATAGAAGAATGGTTGTTTGAGAGGTGATTTTTAAAACAAGTAAAAAGAAAAGATAATAAGAGATAAAAGAAAACTCATGGTTACTAACTACTAATGGCTCCACTAACACGCTAACCTCTTAGTGATAGTTACCTCACATGGATTATTGGCCATTACTAGTCCTTGGTTTCAAGAGCTTTTCAAAGCATAACCCATAAGATCACTTTCACATTCAAACTCAACAAATAAGTGCAGGTTACATTAAAACCATCAAAACTAACAATAGCAATCATAGAATAAAGTAATGTTAGTTTGTTAGAGAGTTAGATGTTAGAGTATTAGAAATTATCATCATGAGTCATCAATAGCTCTTGCAAGAATAAGGTCAAGTAGAAGCTATTAGATTTATGTGAATTATCAAGTAAAGAGTTAGCAAGTTAGTAGTTAGTAATTAGTTGCCATGAGAGAAAATTAGCTAAACATGTAAAGAGTTAGAGAGAAGAAAATAAGTAGAGACAAAGAGAGAACCTTTCATAGAGTGTCACCTTCCATTACAAGCACTCTAATTTTCATCCTAAGAATCACTCTCTTCCCTATTACATGATCTACAAAAGAAGAAAAACAAAAAAGAAGAAGGAATAACTAAACTATACAAAAGAGAGAGAACACATACAGGCCCTCTCTTCCTTCTGTTCTGCTCAACACTGGGCTACTTATAGGCCAAAAGTGGGCACCAGGGAACCATACGGGGCCACGCGTCGAAGGACGACGCGTGGCTCCACAACATGGCGTGTGTCCGCGGCCATGCTGCGACTGCTCGCGCAGAGCCACAACGTGGGTCTTGTACAATGGGTATGGGTTATGTATTGCCTTCTGGTTTATTGTTTTCTGCTCCCAAAATTAGCAGATTGGGCTTCAAAGGCTTGGGCTTCTTCTAGGCTTTAAAAATCCTCAAATAAATTTGAGTTTTGGTCTTCTTCTTCACCTCATGCCATGAACTTAGAAACACACAAGAAAGTTATTATTTAACAGAATTTTATTCAGAATAAATGTGAAGACGTTATATAAAATATGCAGATTTGGAGACTAATCAGTTATCTTTACGATATTATACAAAACATGATTAAAACACTAATTATCTTTACTCAGGAAGTGTTATATATATGTAATATGAGTTAAGATATATAATTTAATTGTACATTAATGAAGTCAGTTATGTTATTAACATGTACAAGTCTTACTTCTTTTATATTTATTATTTATACTAATAGTACAGTAACATGACAGTATAGTGATGACAAATATGAACATCTACACACGAAATAAGTAAAAGTAATCCCAGTATAGTACAAATGTGTCTGCAGAGAATACATGAAATAGAGAGTACATAAGATGTAGTGTATTCGTGTACATGAATAGTGTGTCTGTGGAGAATACAGAAAATGCAAAGTATATATGTGACATGATGGTAAATAAGATAGCAGAAAGTGTAACAAGTATATATGAACAATAATATACATGTATCGAGCATGTCATATGGTTTATACAATAACAACAATCAGTATCACCTGGTATTTTAATCAATCTTTTCTAGTGTCCCACACCATTGGCAGTCCATACCGGAGCCCGTACTCCAGACGAACCTATCTGAACATGGCATATAGGTACCATTATCTGAACAAAAGAGTGACCAAATAACAAGTGTTCCCAATATCACTATTGTTTATATTGTTTTATTATGTTAATTGAAACTCAATAGTCGAGAAGCTCTAATCAGGTGGGTGTATCTTTTGCATACTCGGGATCACAGCCTTAAACAATCCCCTGATTGCTGAGATCAGGGCCGACTCAATAAGGCAAAACAAGTAACGAGAAACAAGATCAATCGGTAGCCAGCACTACCACGTCCTCTACAGTGGAATAACAATAGATTCAGACAATCACCTGATAAGATCTAGTCAACCATCCAGCTTTCCCCAACCCCATATTATATTTATTAATTTTAATCTGCACAATATATTAAGAACAATAACAATAATTATAGCATGTATAAGGTTAACAGGACATGTGGAGGATAACAGGAGGCTGGCGATCCATAAGATATAGGACTCTAGAAGTGCCCCCCTCCCCCGGATTCATGTACAGGATAATAAGATAACATGACAACAGGAGGTGCAATATTCTGTGTGGCATTTAGCTCTACATATCTTAGATCAATTGCCCGTATGTCCCATTAATAAGATTATTATATCGATATCGATATCAGGAACAGAAAATTATAATGTACTGTATTAAACAGTCATGTAACACGAATACACGAATATGTATGTAACAATAATCCATGCAATAGGAGCAGTGATCCATGCAACAGGAATACTGAAACAATCAAAGCATGTATACAAATGAATCCATGCGATAAATATATGCAATCACAGTGTAGAGTATCCGTGTAATGATGATACAAGTACATGAAATAAAGGTGTAGCGTATCGTGTAGTCGGTGATACAAGTATATGAAATAACAAAGTTCAATGTATTAAATGTCTACATGAAAAACTAATACCCAGTGTACTAGCGTGTCTGTGTAACGATGATACTAATACATGTAAACTGTATTAATGTCCACAAATATGACGTAACAGTCTCCAGTGTATCAGGGGTTAGTCAGGTAAGGTGACAGTGTCAGGGTGATAGATGTAATATAGATATATGTCAATATATCAATAGATATATCAGTATTTCTTATACCACTTTATGTTATTACTGTGATCGATATCATAAAGGAATTATAGACAATTATTTATTTTCAAACTCTTCACAACCATTTTAATAATTATTAATTTAGTTATTATTATGAAATTCCTTTTATTCATTATTTTACAATCACTCAACAAATATAAATGATTCATCTACATGTTTATCGTAAATCAAGAATTACCATAACATATTAATAACTACTAACACATCTGTATTTATAGTAATTTACTATTTACATGATTTACAGGACAATACTCGCAGTTTAAGTAATTTAATAACTCAATTTTATTTAATATGATGACAGATACTTTATAAAAGAAAAACAATCACACATATTTTAATTACGGTTCATTTAACAAGATTTAACGGATGACAATTTCAATTTATTAACAAAATCAATAAATCTATTTTAATCGACATGATAAAATATAAACTATAAACTCACATAATTATCACAAAAATGTAGTTCATTTTTCACAAGAATGTAGCTCATTTTCCTATAATCACAACGACTCAGAATCGTCCAAATCGGACTCCAGATGGTCAAGATATCACCCTAACACTAAAATCATTAAAAATGGGATAAATATGTAATTTATAGGGTTTAAAATGAAATAAACTTTAATTAACAGGGGGTTTTATGAAATTTTACCTTTTAGAATGGATCGGATTTGGGTTGTCATTGAGTCAGGTTCTGATCCAATAACCCAACTCATATTTAAGTGGATGGGTTTTGGGTTAATAGATCGGATCAGGATCCAATAAAGAAAAAAAGAGAGAATATGTGAGAGAGAAAGAGGGGAAAACAGCAGGGGTGGCGCGACTGGGCAACGCCAGGGTGGCCGCAAGCGCTGCCAGCGCGCGACGGCGCAGTTGCCCGGCCGGCGACGGCAGGGCTAGCCGCCGACGACATATGGAGGAGAAAGAAATGATAGAGGGAAACAGAGGGAGGAAGAGAAAGAAGTAAAAGATGAAAGAGGAGAAGAAGGTAGCGGTGGTGACTTAGAGGTGGCGCGTGAACGTTGGATGGAGCTGGCTGTGCGGCCAGTAAGGAGGAGGAGGAAAAGTAAAGAAGGAAGAAAAGAAAGAGGAAAGAGATAAAGAGAGGTAGGGGAGAGGGGTTGGTAGCCTGGCTTGGAGGCAGGGGCGGCGTGATCGCCAGCGGCAGTCTTGGCTGCTGATCGATGGTGAGGTGTGAGGGAGATAGGAAGAAAGAGTGGGTGAGAGAGAAAGAGAGAGAGTAATTAGGGGTAGAGACAGTGAGAATAAGAAAGTGAGAGAGAGAAATTAATAGAGAAAGAGAGAGACGCGGTGGAGTATGGTGGTGGAGGAAGAGACGGGAAGGGTGGAGAAAATGGAGAAAGTAAAAGGAAAAAGAAATAGAAAATTAAGTTTTAAAATATTATTAATTGGTTAAATTTTAATTAATTCATAAAAATCTTCAAACAATTCTTAAAAATAGAAAATATTGCCTTGAGAAGCGCTGTGAAATCAGATTCATGATATTCATTCCCATTTGTTAATTAAAATACCGGAGTCGACTATCGGTATTGTCGACACCGAATTCGATACTCTCCAAAATAATTCAAAAATATTTCAGAAAATTTAGGAAAATCTAAAATATTAGGAATTAATATCTGAAATTGAAACGGGCCCAATCTAGCTATTAGAATGGTCAAATCAAATACATACACCGTATCGAGTACTAATACTGTGACACATACATCTAAGGCCAGGGGTTACACTGTTGCTTGTGATGTTGTCGATATGGACAAGTGTCATATTCGTTTGGGAAAGCCATAGCAACAAGATGTTGACACTGCTCACAAAGGCAAAGAGAATATATATATATATATATATATATATATATATATATATATATATATATATATATATATATATATATATAGACTTGTATCCTTTCAAAAGGATTTGATCCCGGATCCTTCCCACTCAAAATCAACCCTCCAACATTCGAATACAAGATCCACTCCGTTGAAGTTGATCTATACTATTTCAAGTATTTATAAACAAAAATCAAGTGTTTTAATACTTTTTGCCTATCCATCAAGCGACGCAAAATGGACGGCCGAAAGTAGTGAGTTAGTTAGATCTATGTCTTTAGACATACAAATTCTTGATCCGGCCATTTCATTATGATCTAAACATTTAAAAACCCCTATAAACTAATTTTTGTTAGATTTCAAATGTTCTACACCGTTAAACTAACCAACTCACTATTTAGGCCGTCCGTTTTCCCCTACTTGATGGATGGGCAAAAAGTATTTAAAACACTTGATTTTTGGTTTATAGATACTTGAAATAGTATAGATCAACTTCAACGGAGTGGATCTTGTATTCGAATGTTGGAGGGTTGAATTTGAGTGAGAAGGATCCGGGATCAAATCCTTTTGAAAGGATACAAGTCTATATATATATATATATATATATATATATATATATATATATATATATATATATATATATATATATATATGAGAAAAGTGCCCCTAGTAGGTCTCCTTAGATTGTAACCTAAGGAGACGGCCTAAAATTCCAACATCCTGATTTTTTTTCACGATCCGACCGTACATTATTATATTCATGTTATAAGATGTACTCTTTTTTTTTTGGGTTCAAACATTAACGGTTTTTAAATAGTAGAACAAAATAGAACGATTAGATCAATGAGTAAATGAACTTCAAATCGCATGATTTTTTATATGTGTATATCTTATAGCATGAATATGATAATGTGCGGTCGGATCGTGAAAATAAAATCGGGATGTTAGAGTTTTAAGTCGTCTCCTTAGATTGTAATCTAAGGAGACCTACTAGGAGCACTTGACCCTATATATATATATAGGGTGAAGTGCTCCTAGTAGGTCTCCTTAGATTGTAATCTAAGGAGACGGCTTAAAACTCCAACATACCAATTTTTTTTTCACGATCCGACCGCACATTATCATATTCATGTTATAAGATGTATGCAAATAAAAAATCACGTGATTTGAAATTCATTTACTCATTGATCTAATCGTTCCATTTTGTTCTACTGTTTAAAAACAGTTAATGTTTGAACCCAAAGAAAATAGAGTAAACAAACTTTAAATCTTGTGAATTTTTATATGCGTACATCTTATAACATGAATATGATAATGTGCGGTCGGATCGTGAAAAAAAAATCGGAATATTTGAATTTTAAGCCGTCTCCTTAGATTGTAATCTAAGGAGACCTACTAGGTACACTTTACCCATATATATATATATATATATATATATATATATATATATATATATATATATATATATATATATATATATATATATATATAGAGAGAGAGAGAGAGAGAGAGAGAGAAATGTAAATCAGCTGACACAGGAGGCAAATTCGTCCTATGTCGCACTCAAAAATCATATTTTCCGAATGAATTTCAAGATCCGACCGTACATTATCATCTTCATATTCTAAGATATACACATATAAAAAATCAAGTGATTTGAAGTTCGTTTACTCATTGATCTAAACGTTCTATTTTGTTCCATTGTTAAAAAACCGTTAATGTTTGAACCCAAAAAAAATGTAATAAACAAACTTCAAATCACTTGATTTTTTATATGTATATATCATAGAATATGAAGATGATAATGTGTGGTCGGATCTTGAAAATTCATTCGGGAAATATGATTTTTGAGTGCGACATAGGAGGAGTTGCCTCCTGTGTCAGCTGATTTACATTTCTCTCTCTCATATATATATATATATATATATATATATATATATATATATATATATATATATATATATATAGGGAGCTGATCCTTTAAGAACGGTTCTCACGGATTTCTGTGAGAACTTTCAAGTGGGTCGTCGGATCTGATAGATCAAATCAAATAAAACTAGATCTCTATCAGATCCGACGGCCCACATGAAAGTTCTCACATGAATTCGTGAGAACCGTTCTTAGGGGATCAACTCACTTATATATATATATATATATATATATATAATATATATATATATATTCACTTTGAAGGGCAAAAGAGTTGCTATGAGACCAATTTTACTTACTCCAACATCTACACAAGAAAAGACATATTCACTGTTTTCCTATGCAATCCATTTAATCAGAACTTCAGGCGAGTTCTTTGAAGAGGGAGGGGCTAATTTTGGAAGGTTGAGCCAAAAAATCAGGCTCAACAGAAGACCAAAGGTCGACCGCCCGGTCGACTTATAAAATCAGCTGAACACATCGGTCGACCGCTCAGTCGACCAACTGATAACAAGGAAGGAACCAAGTCACCTGGTTCGGAAGGCAGACCAAGAACAGAAAACTACGTTTCTTAGTCGGTCCACTGCCCGGTCGACCGGCAATGCGAAGAACACCTAGCGGTCAACTGCCTGGTCGACCACTAGACGACTATCTGCTGAATTCTGAGTTAGTTTAGGATTTCATTTTTGGATCCAAATTGAACTGCGATTGATTTTTATCTTTCTTTATTTCAAATTTAGATTTTATAGTTAGATTAGGACTCTTTTATAAGGCCTATAAAATGACTCTTGTATTCTTTATTTTATATACAACAATTATTCAATTTTGACCAATAAACTTTGAGTTTATCTCCTCTATTACTCGTGGATTCGCATTGCCTATCTTTACTCGTGGATTCGAGTAAATTGCTCGTAAATTTGAGTGTTGTGCTCGCGAATCTGAGTACGTTCTTATCTGAAGGGTCCTTTCAGAATTTGTTGGCGCTAAAATGAGATCTATTCGGCATTGTTTTCTTTCTTATCTGCGTCAAAAGGGCCAGTGGGCCTCGCAACCTGAAGATGATGGGAAAAAAAGATATTAAAAAATGCGCACTCAAGAAAATATTAAACTGTTGTAAATGCACCATTATATCTCTTCATTATGTTGTGAATACATAGTGGATAACCTCTTTGTTTTAACTTATATTATATGTATTTTTTATAATCTATTCTTGTGTTTGTGTATAAATAGAGGTCACAGAATGAATGAAAAATCCACAAATTCGAAAATAATTTCTCTTAAAACTTTCACTCGCCGTTCTATAAAATTAAAATTTTTCTTAATTTTATAATAAAATTTGTGCCTTCTAATCCTCAGAACTCTCTTGAACAAGGGACACGCGTCGACATCCTGTCCCCATCTCATCTCAGCTGTCAGCCTGTTACCTCCTTTTTTATTTTCTTTTTTTTTATTCCCATCCTCATCCTCTACATTCACAAATTTAGCAACCCCTGCTCTCTTTATTCTCCACCAAATAAAAAAAAGCCCCCGCACCAAATCTTTGCCATCTTTAGCAAAGATACTTTGTATAGAGATCTCAATGGAAGTAGAAAGCAGCAGCAGCAATGGCCAGGCCCAGGGCCAGCTGGTGGCTGCTCCCTTTGTGCTCAAGACTTACAGGATGGTGAACGATCCGGCCACTGATTCTGTGATTTGTTGGGGAGGGAGAGCAACAGTTTTGTTGTGGCTGATCCCTTCGCGTTCTCTCAGACTCTGCTGCCTGCTCACTTCAAGCACAACATTTTCTCTAGCTTCGTTCGCCAGCTCAACACTTATGTCAGTAATTTGTTGTTGTCAAAATTTGTTGCTCTCTCTCCTCTCTCTCTCTCTCTCTCTCTCTCTCTCTGTGTGTGTGTGTGTGTGTGTGTGTGTGTGTGTCTGTCTGTCTCTGTGTGTGTGTGTGTGTGTGTGTTTCCTTTTGTTGGTGTTTGTTCAGGAGTAGGAGACCTGGGTAAGTGGTAAAATTAGTGAAAATAGGAACAGAAGAAATTGCCAATATATTTTATTGTGATTTTTATTTTTTTTCTTTTTTTCCCTACTTGAATTAGTTAGGGTTTGTTCTTGAAAATATCTGGAATTGTAATGGATAATGGATATTTTCTTAGATAATAAAGAAATCGTTACTTGGGATAATTAGGATAACTCTGTTGCCTTATGAATTAGACCACAGATCATTGTTTGGTTTCTATTATTTCTAATTGAGTAAATATTATAAGGTGCTATGAGCCTATGATATTTACTTTTCACTCGACTAATTTTGTCTAGTTTCTTAGTTATTATTTTTTTCTTGACAATATTTAATTTAGGAATTGACTCTTTTTTTGAGAGGACCTAAATAGTGACTGTTTAATTCAATGAGTAAAAGAAGTTTTTGTCTAGTATCTTTTTTTTTTAGTTTTTATTTAATATATTTTTGCTTTGTCATTGGTGAGCAACTTCTGATTGTTGCCTGTTTTTAAATGAACACTTTGTTCAATAAGTAGTAGGATATTTTTATGGAAGATATCTTACTCTGTTATTAGTGAGCAATTAATGAATTAAGTAATCAAATTCTTTAAACAAAAAAAAAATAAAGGTGATAAGATATTCTATTAAATATCTGCCCTCTGCTTTTAACATTTATATTTGAGTGGTTTTGACAAGTTAGTTTAAAACAGGTAATTAACACTTGTATTTTATGCAGACTACTGATAAACAAGCCGAAAACAGTCTTGTTCACTGATCATCAATAATCTTGATTTTTCTTTTTTATAGTGCTTAGCTTAATGTTGAATGATTGATGCTGGTACAATTTTTGAATTCATTCTCTTCATTGTTAACCCAAGAATCATTTTACAGGGGTTTCGCAAAGTGGATCCAGACCGATGGGAATTCGCGCACACGTCCTTCCTCAAAGGACAGACCCACCTCCTCCGCCAAATTGTCCGCCGAAACAGTGGCAACTCCGGCAAGACCACTCACAGCGGCAGCAACAATAGAGCCGCCCACGCGAAGAAGAGCGGAGAATGCGAAGTCGACGAAAGTGTCGTCTTCGAGGTGCTGAAGCTGAAACAGGGGCAGAGGTCAATCGACGAGAAGGTGCAGGGGATGTGGAGGAGGATGCAGGAGACAGAGAGGAGGCCGAAGCAGATGCTGGCATTCTTGGTGAAAGTGGTTGGGGACCCCCGGCTGCTGCAGAGGCTGGTGGCGAGGGGCGGCGGCTATGAGGAGAGCGAGAATGGCGGGAAGAGGGCGAGGCTGGAGGAGCCCAAGGTGGAGGTGGATGAGGGGATTGATACGGTATCGTTGGACTCTGAGTATATTGCGGTAGGGGGAGAGGACGGGGTGTTTCTCGGCGGCGGCTGCGGGGAGGATCAGTTTGTTCCGACCGTCGATCCATTGGATTTGTACGGCAGAGATGGTGATGGTGGTGATCTGGGAGGCTGGCGATGTATGCTGGTGATGGGTTTTAGTTCGTTGGTCTCTGTTTCATAGGGTTTTGGTGGTGGTAGTGGTGGTTGTTACATAGGGTTGAAGTAATTAACTTGTGCAGCCGACTGTTTGTAATCTCACTTGTACAGGTAGAGTGGAGCTGGGCTACTGTTTTTCCTCGCAGCATGTTAGATCCCATGTTTTTTTTTTAATTCCATATTTCAAATGGGAGGCTGAAAGTTGGGAGTAATGGGTAAAAAAACAATGGCTATTTCAGATACAATTCACAAGAGGGGGGAGCTCCTTCAACTTCCTTCAGCTGCTTGCACGACTGTCACAGTTCTATCCGCCAGGCCCGGGTTGTATTAAATCCTCCAAAACAGCAGCAGAAATGTTGCTGGCAGAGATTTGTGTTGCTGGGACACTTGTTCTTCTCGCATGCCACATATTCGTCCTGTGGTGGGAGAGGAGTTTGAAATATATCAAAAAAAAAGTTTTTTTTTTCCTTGAGGTACTTCATGCTTATATAAAGGCCCGAGGACGTGAGGATTTGGGCACCATAAGGTTGGATCTATCATTAGGCAAGTGAGATAACTGTTTAGGCTCTCACTCAGTGGAAAGGCTTTAATTTAGACATATGATGTAGGAATGGCTATTGGGTGGGTCGCCTCGCTTCGACCTGCCCCGCTTTGACCTATGTGACTCGCTTGAGTCGCACTGGGCGAATATGGTCGGACGAATCGATCCGTCCCGTTTAAATGAGACAGAGCGAATTCTTCTCGTGACGAATCACGAGACGAATTTGGTCAGGGAAAATTTCCTTGACCCATATATATATATATATATATATATATATATATATATATATATATATATATATATATGAGAGAAATGTAAATCAGCTGATATAGAGGCAACTCCTCCTATGTCACACTCAAAATCATATTTCCCGAATGAATTTTTAAGATCAGACCACACATTATCATCTTCATATTCTATGATATATGCATATAAAAAATCAAGTGATTTGAAGTTTGTTTACTACATTTTTTTTGGGTTCAAACATTAACGGTTTTTTAACAATAGAACAAAATAGAACATTTAGATTAATGAGTAAACGAACTTCAAATCACTTGATTTTTTATATGCATATATCATAGAATATGAAGATGATAATGTACGGTCGGATCTTGAAAATTCATTCGGGAAATATGATTTTTGAGTGCGACATAGGACGAATTTACCTCCTGTGTCAGCTGATTTACATTTCTCTCTCTCTCTCTCTCTCTCTCTCTCTCTCTCTCTCCTCTCTCTCTCTATATTATATATATATATATATATATATATATATATATATATATATATATATAATATATAGGGGTTACTGTACCTCAGCCGACAGCTGAGAGAGTTTCTCAGCCGGCGGTGACGTGGCTGAATATATGCCACATATCGGCCGCAGAGTGTAGGCGCTAAAAAAATTAAAAAAATCCCGCTTAAACAATCGTGAAACAAATTGACAAAAATACCCTTTTTTTACTTCTAAACTAGTATAAACTCATCCACAAACAAAATTTACCTACAGAATTTTCAGCTGAATATATTTACAGTTATAAAATTCTTAATTCTACTACAGACGAAACATGATATCGTTCAGCACTCCGACGACAGACGCTGTCTTTTTTCACATGCCTTATGTAACAGAATTCTTACCATTTTACAAAGTCTGCGATCGTATTCGCAGTCATAGTATAATAAAACTTTCGAACATTGCGACAATCGTCGCAGAATTAATACAATATAACTTTCAAATTATATGACGACTGCGGCACTAGTCGCAGTCATAGTATAACAAAAAAAATTTTATATCACGTCTGCGACCCTAGTCGCATTCCTTTTTTATATCACGTCTGCGACCCTAGTCGCATTCCTTACTTCCATAAAAATAACAGACGAAACATGCTATCGTTCAGCACTGCGACCTCGTTCGGAACAACGACCAAAGTCGCAATCTTTTTTTCAGCACTGAGACCAAAGTCGCAATCTTTTTTCGCATGCCTTATGTAACAGATTTTTTATAAGTTTACAAAGTAGATTAGCACTGCGACCCTGAGATCAGTTCGCATATATCACATCTTATAAAAATACTATATTAATTACACTGAATTAAATGAAGTAATTAATATTCTATCTACCGTGATACAACAACAGTCTCGAAAAAAGAGATGCACTAATATTAATCTCGATAAAGGAAAGGAGCACCATACGTAATCTAAAGATATAGGGAAACATTCTATAAAAAGTTAATTTGTACTTCACGTAGTAAACCTCTGGAAAAAAGGAACTCTTCGGATTCTCCCGCCATAACTCTTCAATTAAATATTAATTTTTTTTTATCACTTCTTCCCATACTCAACCGTCACCTATAACAATTATTATTACTATTCTTATTCTTTCACATTCTTTACCTTTATATAGTACTTGTAACTAATATATTATCTCATATTTAAAAACTATATTTTTGCTCTTCCTTTTCAATTTGATTTCAAAAACTTTCAGAAAATAATTCATTCTTGAATCATGTCTTCCCCATCTTCTTCCTCTGAACACTCAGATTTTAACTTCAATCATTCCCCTACCGATCCTCTTTCTTCAGGGTATTCTAGTGATCTGATACCAGTCTGAACTTCACTCCTTTTGACTATCTTACTACATCAAATAATATTTTAACTGATCCTCCTCTTCATGAGGATGATGAAGTTTTCATGTGGGTTAGTGAGAAGGAGATTATTCCTCTGTCACTTGACAGAGACATGCTTGATGAAAGCATTGTTGGCCCAAAGGCCTATCACCCTAGTTTTGATGATGATCAACTCATGAAGTTATGATTACTAATGATCTTGTGCTTAATTAGTGACAGATTCATTATCAAGATCTTAGTAGGTGCATAGCTCAACAAAGGATAAAATGTTAAGATTTGAAGCTAGCACGGTGTGTTCCAAGGAGCTTGGACCAAGTCAAGAAGATGAGAAGACTTCAAGGGAAGACTTCAAGATCAAGACTTGTGTCTAGATTTGTTTTTATAAGATTTTGTTTTAGTTAAAATGTAAAGGATAGAATAGTTGGTGGATTGCTCAAGTTCATATCACACACACACTCTTGATTTATATGTGTTTTCATAAAAGATTTTTAGTTCTAGAAAAATACCGTTTTGATTTTTGGTGTTTCAAATATACATGTGTTTTTAACCAAAACCCTTTTAGAACTCTCGGGTTTTCTCGGTCGACCGTTCTGCTGATCTGCTCGACATTCTTTTAGTTTTCTAGTCATAACTTTTGATTCTTATATTCAATTAACATGATTTAAATTGCATTTTAAAGATGACTTTCAGAGCTACATTTAATATTCAATAATCATTTTCTGATTTAAATGTTAAGAATGTCAAATATTTGGTTGAAGTCTGTTCTTGTTCTAAAAACAGTTTACAGTTTCTGATTTGATACCTTTTAGTATTTTATTGATAACTTTCAATTCTGAATTGATATTGATTTGATTTAAGTTGAATTAGAAATAAGACTTCAATATCTACAACTTCATCCTATATTCTTATTCCCAAATTCGAACGTTTTAGACCTCAAAACTGTGCTCCAAGTTAACCCATTGCACAGAGGTCGGTCGACCGGGCGGGTCGACCGGAACCAAGGGCAGGTCGACCGCAAGGGTCGACCGACGTGCACAGAACCGTGCACGTCTATCAGTTCCATGGGCGGGTCGACCGGGCGGGTCGACCGGATGGCGGGTCGACCGGGCGGGTCGACCGGAACTGAGAGCAGTGCTCTCTGTTCTTCTGGGTCGACCGGGCGGGTCGACCGGAGGCTCCAATGGTCGGATTTTTGACCGTTATGGGTCGACCGGCTGGGTCGACCTGCAGGCCTGACAGACCCCAACGGCTATATTTTTCTGGCCTATAAATTGGGGGTGGTCATTGTTTTGAGCAAAGATTTTAAAAGAACTTTGAGCCAGTTTTTCCCATTCTTTTAAAAGGTTTTCTCCACAAATTTGAGTGCAAATATTTCCTATCTAAAGGGAAGATTTTATCAAGAGTGTTAAAGTGATTCTTTGAGTTTTCCTCCACCACTCTCATCCTTGTTTTTCTCACACCACACTTGAGCTATCCATTGATTATTCATCCTATAGGTGTGTTGTAGTGAGATTGTTTTAGGTGATCAAAGTGTTGTGATCACCAAAGACTTCATTTGTTCTTTGAGGAGACGGGCAAGTGTGCTCGTGGTTGTTTAGGGTTCGGGTGCGAACTCTTGTTGATTGAGGTGCAGCCTCGGCGAGCCGGTGGGCTTGCGGTGTGTAAGGGACTAGAGAGTCCGAGGGCTTGTAGGTGTTGCGGCACCGAGGAGAGATCCATTGGGATCTTGCATAGTGGAAATCCTTCGTGTGTCGAAGGCGGGGATGTAGAGCAAGTGTGCTCGAACCTCGAAACAAACCCTTTGTGTTTGCAATTGCTCACTCTCTCTCTATCCCCTTTATATCTTGCATTCAATTATTGTCTTTACATTTGCATGCTTGATATATTGTACTCATATTGTTATATACTTGCGTGGGATTGTTGCTAACACTTGTATTCAACCAAGAGAGCCAACGCGGCACCTCAACCCATTAAAGGAGAATCTAGAGGAGTTTGTTCAGAGCCCTTCACGGGGAATTCGGCAACACTCTTGTGTTATACATAGTGTTTAGTGTAAAGGATTTTATTAGGTCATAATTGTTTTAGCTTTCGCATTATTTGGCATTAAGTGATCATTAGATTAGCCATCACCTATTCACCCCCCTCTAGGTGAACTTACAATTGGTATCAGAGCTTGGTACTCTGATTTGGGTCTAACAACCTTGAGTTAAAGATCCTACTTTTAGGCTAATCACAATATTTTGTACACACACCATGGACTTCATGTCACCACCCACCTTTGACATTCTTAACATTCAAATTTGGAAGGTTAAGATGTCTTTGTACCTCAAAGCCCTACGCATCCATGTTTATCTTGCCACTACTAATAATGTATATTGTTTAAATGGTAAGAATAGTGAGGCTAATATAAAAGCCCTACATGCTTTAAGATCTATCCTAAATGATGTTTATTTATCTAGGGTTGCTAATCTTGATTTGGCTTTGTAGTTTGGAATACCTTGATCTCCCTTGGCGAAAATGAACAATACTATGCGGGGAGCGATTCGGACGTTGGAAGCAACACCTCCAACGCGTGCTATATGGTCCAAGGGGATAACCCCTTGAGGTAAACACCGAATCCGATGATGAGGACATGTCATATGATGAGTTATCTACTTTTTGTCATCTATTGCTTGAAAAATATGACATGATAAAGAAAGAAAATAAAAATTTGAAAAAGAACATTACTTGCATGCATATAGAACATGATTCATTTAGGAATAATATTGCATGCTTAGAAAAGAAAATTAAAGATTTGAAAAATGAGAATGTTTCCTTGATTGCAAAATTGAATGATTTATGTGAAGGGAACACTATTTTAAAAAATAAAATTGATTTGGTGGAAAAACAAAAGGAAGATGTTTTTCAAGAAAATAAATCTTTGAAAAGAAAAATTTGTGAAAAAGAAAAAGATTTTGTTTCACAAAAGAAAAAGAAAAGTGATTCTATATCTCACTATGCTTTACATGCCACCACTAGTGAGATTAATGGTTTGAAAAATAAAATTAATGATTTGAGTTCAACTTTGAACTCTTGTGCATTCAACCACACTAGATTGGAGTCTATGTTTTCAAAGAAACAAGCTCCACATTCTCATGCACATCATCGTGCATATGCTTATGTTGCACACCACGATCATGCACATACACATAAGCATACTAAGGTGTATAAGTGTACACATTGTGGCCGCAAAGGCCATTTAGCAAAATTTTGTTATGATAAGATATTTGCTTTAAATTTTGCTAAGAAAAATTGTTGGGTTCCATTAAATGCTAACCCCGTGGACCCAAGAAAAAATGGGTACCAAAACCCCCACCATTTGCTTTTGATGTAGGTGAGGGCTCTCACAAGACGTGAGAGGATTGGTGCCTTGGTAGTGGATGCACTTGGACATGATGGACATACTTTTGGATGCATCACTATCAAGGAGTTTTGGTGGGACAACCACCATGCTTGGAGCTTTGGAGTTGGTAACAATCTCTAAACTTCCAATTTATTTATGTTCATGCTTGTCCATTCATAATATTCATAGCATGTTCATATTTTATGATTTTATGTGCTTCATGTGGTATTTACATGCTTAGATGTAGAATGTGTCAAACTTGCATTTATACATATATGAATAGTGAACTACAATTGACTCATATATATTTGAACTTCATGCTCATTTGTATCCACTATATGCATATGTATAGACTAGTTTTGATGATTCTCTTTTATACATGTTTTGCCTTATTTTTATGCTTTACTTCATGTATATGTATTTAATTCAAATCTAATAAATATACATGTATACCCGTGAGTCTCTTGCCTTCATGCAAACATCATTAATAGACTCTTTTAGATTTGGGATATGTATGTGTATTGTTAGGATTGGATTAATCATACATATACCATGAAGATTAGTGTTTTGATGAAAAATGATTTTTCGTGTTTTTGTTAAAAATGTGACTTACGATCTTTTTGAGCTTCATTGACTATTTTCATAAAAATGCTATTTACATGATCGTTTAACACTCACACTTTTGTTAAAATCATTTGAGCCTTATAGACCATGAGTGCTTAAATTTTTGTGTATCTAGTTATGTTTTATGAAAAACATATGATTGATGTTATTTGAAGGATCTTTAACTAGTTATTCAAAATCAATTTAAACTAGTTATCTATTCTTCTATTAATTTATAAGATTATCCACATGATCCTACTTTATTTCAATTATATGGATAAATTCTTTTGTGATCTAAAAGATTTGATGCTTCATGATTTGAATATTAGTTTATATGTTAGTTTTTGTCAACACTAGGATTTATACTTGTACATATCGTGGACCACAAATAAATCTATTTATATTTGTACTTGAATGCTTATTTGAACCCATGAAATGTGCTTGTATTGCTTGGTTTTGATGATACATACATTTTTAAACTTGTATTCTCACTTTTTGAATTTGATTTATGACCATGTGCTTTCATTTCATGTATATGTGTATTTTGCCAAACTTTAAGATATACATGTATACCTCTTGAGTCATTTACCTTTAATGCAAATCTATTTATATGAACTCAATTGTGTTTAAGGGATATGTATGTATACTTATTGTGTTGTCAAAACATACATATATCTTGAAATATAAATTTTGTTTTTTAATAAAAAAAATATGTTATTTGATATCTCAAAATGTGTTTTATTAAGAAAAGTTCAAAATTTTGTTTTAATAAAAAAAAATTCAAATTTTTTTTGTACTCCTATATGCAAGGAGAGCTTAACATCTCTCTTACATATAGATTCATGTTGAGTATATTATAAATTGAGGAGCTTGACAACTCTTCTTTATATGATATACGTGTGTAGAGGGAGCTTCACATCTCCTCTTATGCATTACATAATATGTGTTATGTGAGTTAGGGCTTGTCATCCCTTCTTCATGTAATGCATATGTGTAGGGAAGTTAACTTAGCGTCTTCCTCTTCATGAATGTATATCGCATATAAATCTTTAGTGATTGATTTGTATTACCCCTCCTTGATTTCTTTGTTTTTGACAAAAAGGGGGAGAAAAATTTGTTTGATTTGATTTCACTTTGAACCCTTTGTTGATGATGACAAAAACGGGGAGAAGTATTTGAGTTATATGCATGTTTTCATTGCTTAAGGGGGAGAAGTATTTGTCTTCTTGTTAGTTATGCATATATGTTTTGTTATTGCAACTAGGAGAAAAGGATTTCATGTTTTATCTCCATACATTGCATACATATTTATGTGCTTCATTGAATATCTATTATTTATTTGTTATGCATGAGTTAAGGGGGAGCTTCTTTGAAGCTTTACTTTAATCCATGCATATATAACTTCATGAGTTTTGTCATCATCAAAAAGGGGAGACTGTTGGCCCAAAGGCCTATCACCCTAGTTTTGATGATGATCAACTCATGAAGTTATGATTACTAATGATCTTGTGTTTATTAGTGACAGATTCATTATCAAGATATTAGTAGGTGCATAGCTCAACAAAGGATAAAATGTCAAGATTTGGAGCTAGCACGGTGTGATTCAAGGAGCTTGGACCAAGTCAAGAAGATGAGAAGACTTCAAGGGAAGACTTCAAGATCAAGACTTGTGTCTAGGTTTGTTTTTATAAGATTTTTTTTTAGTTAAAATGTAAAGGATAGAATAGTTAGTGGATTGCTCAAGTTCATATCACACACACACTCTTGATTTATGTGTTTTCATAAAAGATTTTTAGTTCTAGAAAAATACCGTTTGGTTTTTGGTGTTTCAAATATACATGTGTTTTTAACCAAAACCATTTTAGAACTCTCGGGTTTTCTCGGTCGACCGTTCTGCTGATCTGCTCGATATTCTTTTAGTTTTCTAGTCATAACTTTTGATTCTTATATTCAATTTACATGATTTAAATGCATTTTAAATATGACTTTCAGAGCTACATTTAATATTCAATAATCATTTTCTGATTTAAATGTTAAGAATGTCAAATATTGGGTTGAAGTCTGTTCTTGTTCTAAAAACAGTTTATAGTTTCTAATTTGATACCTTTTAGTATTTTATTGATAACTTTCAATTCTGAATTGATATTGATTTGATTTAAGTTTCATTAGAAATAAGACTTCAATATCTACAACTTCATCCTATATTCTATTCCCAAATTCGAAAGTTTTAGACCTCAAAACTGTGCTCCAAGTTAACCCATTACACAGAGGTCGGTCGACCGGGCGGGTCGACCGGAACCAAGGGCAGGTCGACCGCAAGGGTCGACCGACGTGCACAGAACCGTGCACGTCTGTCAGTTCCGTGGGCGGGTTGACCGGGCGGGTCGACCGGATGGCGGGTCGACCGGGCAGGTCGACCGTCCGGTCGACCGAACTGAGAGCAGTGCTCTCTGTTCTTCTGGGTCGACCGGGCGGGTCGATCGGAGGCTCCAACGGTCGGATTTTTGACCGTTACGGGTCGACCGGCAGGCCTGACAGACCCCAACGGCTATATTTTTCTGGCCTATAAATTTGGGGCTTTGGTCATTGTTTTGAGCAAAGATTTTAGGAGAGCTTTGAGCTAGTTTTTCCCATTCTTTTAAAAGGGTTTTCTCCACAAATTTGAGTGCAAATATTTCCTATCTAAAGGGAAGATTTTATCAGGAGTGTTAAAGTGATTCTTTGAGTTTTCCTCCACCACTCTCATCCTTGTTTTTCTCACACCACATTTGAGCTATCCATTGATTATTCATCCTATAGGTGTGTTGTAGTGAGATTGTTTTTAGGTGATCAAAGTGTTGTGATCACCAAAGACTTCATTTGTTCTTTGAGGAGACGGGCAAGTGTGCTCGTGGTTGTTTAGGGTTCGGGTGCGAACTCTTGTTGATTGAGGTGCGGCCTCGACGAGCCGGTGGGCTTGCGGTGTGTAAGGGACTAGAGAGTCCGAGGGCTTGTAGGTGTTGCGGCACCGAGGAGAGATCCATTGGGATCTTGTATAGTGGAAATCCTTCGTGTGTCGAAGGCGGGGATGTAGAGCAAGTGTGCTCGAACCTCGAAACAAACCCTTTGTGTTTGCGATTGCTCACTCTCTCTCTATCCCCTTTATATCTTGCATTCAATTATTGTCTTTACATTTGCATGCTTGATATATTGTGCTCATATTGTTATATACTTGCGTGGGATTGTTGCTAACACTTGTATTCAACCAAGAGAGCCAACGCGGCACCTCAACCCATTAAAGGGGAATCTAGAGGAGTTTGTCCAGAGCCCTTCACGGGGAATTCGGCAACACTCTTGTGTTATACATAGTGTTTAGTGTAAAAGATTTTATTAGGTCATAATTGTTTTAGCTTCTGCATTATTTGGCATTAAGTGACCATTAGATTAGCCATCACCTATTCACCCCCCCTCTAGGTGAACTTACAATTGGTATCAGAGCTTGGTACTCTGATTTGGGACTAACAACCTTGAGTTAAAGATCCTACTTTTAGGCTAATCACAATATTTTGTATACACACCATGGACTTCATGTCACCACCCACCTTTGACATTCTTAACATCCAAATTTGGAAGATTAAGATGTCTTTGTACCTCAAAGCCCTAGGCATCCATGTTTATCTTGCCACTACTAATAATGCATATTGTTTAAATGGTAAAAATAGTGAGGCTAATACAAAAGCCCTACATGCTTTAAGATCTACCCTAAATGATGTTTATTTATCTAGGGTTGCTAATCTTGATTTGGCTTTTGTAGTTTGGAATACCTTGATCTCCCTTGGCGAAAATGAACAATACTATGCGGGGAGCGATTCGGACGTTGGAAGCAACACCTCCAACGCGTGCTATATGGTCCAAAGGGATAACCCCTTGAGGTAAACACCGAATCCGATGATGAGGACATGTCATATGATGAGTTATCTACTTTTTGTCATCTATTGCTTGAAAAATATGACATGATAAAGAAAGAAAATAAAAATTTGAAAAAGAACATTGCTTGCATGCATATAGAACATGATTCATTTAGGAATAATATTGCATGCTTAGAAAAGGAGAATAAAGATTTGAAAAATGAGAATGTTTCTTGATTGCAAAATTAAATGATTTATGTGAAGGGAACACTATTTTGAAAAATAAAATTGATTTGGTGGAAAAACAAAAGGAAGATGTTTTCAAGAAAATAAATCTTTGAAAAGAAAAATTTGTGAAAAAGAAAAAGATTTTGTTTCACAAAAGAAAAAGAAAAGTGATTCTATATCTCACCATGCTTTACATGCCACCACTAGTGAGATTAATGGTTTGAAAAATAAAATTAATGATTTGAGTTCAACTTTGAACTCTTGTGCATTCAACCACACTAGATTGGAGTCTATGTTTTCAAAGAAACAAGCTCCACATTCTCATGCACATCATCGTGCATATGCTTATGTTGCACACCACGATCATGCACATACACATAAGCATACTAAGGTGTATAAGTGTACACATTATGACCGCAAAGGCCATTTAGCAAAATTTTGTTATGATAAGATATTGCTTTAAATTTTGCTAAGAAAAATTGTTGGGTTCCATTAAATGCTAACCCCCGTGGACCAAAGAAAAAATGGGTACCAAAATCCCCACCATTTGCTTTTGATGTAGGTGAGGGCTCTCACAAGACGTGAGAGGATTGGTGCCTTGGTAGTGGATGCACTTGGATATGATGGACATACTTTTGGGATGCATCACTATCAAGGAGTTTTGGTGGGACAACCACCATGCTTGGAGCTTTGGAGTTGGTAACAATCTCTAAACTTTCAATTTATTTATGTTCATGCTTGTCCATTCATAATATTCATAGCATGTTCATATTTTATGATTTATGTGCTTCATGTGGTATTTACATGCTTAGATGTAGAATGTGTCAAACTTGCATTTATACATATATGAATAGTGAACTACAATTGACTCATATATATTTGAACTTCATGCTCATTTGTATCCACTATATGCATATGTATAGACTAGTTTGATGATTCTCTTTTATACATGTTTTGCCTTATTTTTATGCTTTACTTCATGTATATGCATTTTTAATTCAAATCTAATAAATATACATGTATACCCGTGAGTCTCTTGCCTTCATGCAAACATCATTAATAGACTCTTTTAGATTTGAGATATGTATGTGTATTGTTAGGATTGGATTAATCATACATATACCATGAAGATTAGTGTTTTGATGAAAAATGATTTTTCGTGTTTTTGTTAAAAATGTGACTTATGATCTTTTTGAGCTTCATTGACTATTTTCATAAAAATGCTATTTACATGATCGTTTAACACTCACACTTTTGTTAAAATCATTTTGAGCCTTATAGACTATGAGTGCTTAAATTTTTGTGTATCTAGTTATGTTTTATGAAAAACATATGATTTGATGTTATTTGAAGGATCTTTAACTAGTTATTCAAAATCAATTTAAACTAGTTATCTATTCTTCTATTAATTTATAAGATTATCCACATGATCCTACTTTATTTCAATTATATGGATAAATTCTTTTGTGATCTAAAAGATTTGATGCTTCATGATTTGAATATTAGTTTATATGTTAGTTTTTGTCAACACTAGGATTTATACTTGTACATATCGTGAACCACAAATAAATCTATTTATATTTGTACTTGAATGCTTATTTGAACCCATGAAATGTGCTTGTATTTCTTGGTTTGATGATACATACATTTTTAAATTTGTATTCTCACTTTTGAATTTGATTTATGACCATGTGCTTTCATTTCATGTATATGTGTATTTTGCCAAACTTTAAGATATACATGTATACCTCTTGAGTCATTTGCCTTTAATGCAAATCTATTTATATGGACTCAATTGTGTTTAAGGGATATGTATGTATACTTATTGTGTTGTCAAAACATACATATATCTTGAAATATAAATTTTGTTTTTTAATAAAAAAATATGTTTATTTGATATCTCAAAATGTGTTTATTAAGAAAAGTTCAAAATTTTGTTTTAATAAAAAAAAAAATTCAAAATTTTTTTTGTACTTCCTATATGCAAGGAGAGCTTAACATCTCTCTTACATATAGATTCATGTTGAGTATATTATAAATTGAGGAGCTTGACAACTCTTCTTTATATGATATACGTGTGTAGGGGGAGCTTCACATCTCCTCTTATGCATTACATAATATGTGTTATGTGAGTTAGGGCTTGTCATCCCTTCTTCATGTAATGCATATGTGTAGGGAAGTTAACTTAGCGTCTTCCTCTTCATGAATGTATATCGCATATAAATCTTTAGTGATTGATTTGTATTACCCCTCCTTGATTTCTTTGTTTTTGACAAAAAGGGGGAGAAAAATTTGTTTGATTTGATTTCACTTTGAACCCTTTGTTGATGATTGACAAAAACGGGGAGAAGTATTTGAGTTATATGCATGTTTTCATTGCTTAAGGGGGAGAAGTATTTGTCTTCCTTGTTAGTTATGCATATATGTTTTGTTATTGCAACTAGGAGAAAAAGGATTTCATGTTTTATCTCCATACATTGCATACATATTTATGTGCTTCATTGAATATCTATTATTTATTTGTTATGCATGAGTTAAGGGGGAGCTTCTTTGAAGCTTTACTTTAATCCATGCATATATAACTTCATGAGTTTTGTCATCATCAAAAAGGGGGAGATTGTTGGCCCAAAGGCCTATCACCCTAGTTTTGATGATGATCAACTCATGAAGTTATGATTACTAATGATCTTGTGTTTAATTAGTGATAGATTCATTATCAAGATCTTAGTAGGTGCATAGCTCAACAAAGGATAAAATGTTAAGATTTGGAGCTAGCACGGTGTGATCCAAGGAGTTTGGACCAAGTCAAGAAGATGAGAAGACTTCAAGGAAGACTTCAAGATCAAGACTTGTGTCTAGGTTTGTTTTTATAAGATTTTGTTTTAGTTAAAATGTAAAGGATAGAATAATTGGTGGATTGCTCAAGTTCATATCACACACACACTCTTGATTTATATGTGTTTTCATAAAAGATTTTAGTTCTAGAAAAATACCGTTTTGGTTTTTGGTGTTTCTACATGTGTTTTTAACCAAAACCATTTTAGAACTCTCGGGTTTTCTCGGTCGACCGTTCTGCTGATCTGCTCGACATTCTTTTAGTTTTCTAGTCATAACTTTTGATTCTTATATTCAATTAACATGATTTAAATTGCATTTTAAATATGACTTTCAGAGCTACATTTAATATTCAATAATCATTTTCTGATTTAAATGTTAAGAATGTCAAATATTGGGTTGAAGTCTGTTCTTGTTCTAAAAACAGTTTACAGTTTCTGATTTGATACCTTTAGTATTTTATTGATAACTTTCAATTCTGAATTGATATTGATTTGATTAAGTTGCATTAGAAATAAGACTTCAATATCTACAACTTCATCCTATATTCTTATTCCCAAATTCGAACGTTTTAGACCTCAAAACTGTGCTCCAAGTTAACCCATTCACAGAGGTCGGTCGACCGGGCGGGTCGACCGGAACCAAGGGCAGGTCGACCGCAAGGGTCGACCGACGTGCACGGAACCGTGCACGTCTGTCAGTTCCGTGGGCGGGTCGACCGGGCGGGTCGACCGGATGGCGGGTCGACCGGGCGGGTCGACCGGAACTGAGAGCAGTGCTCTCTGTTCTTCTGGGTTGACCGGGCGGGTCGACCGGAAGCTCCAACGGTCGGATTTTTGACCGTTACGGGTCGACCGGCAGGCCTGACAGACCCCAACGGCTATATTTTTCTGGCCTATAAATTTGGGGGTTTGGTCATTGTTTTGAGCAAAGATTTTAGGAGTGCTTTGAGCCAGTTTTTCCCATTCTTTTAAAAGGGTTTTCTCCACAAATTTGAGTGCAAATATTTCCTATCTAAAGGGAAGATTTTATCAAGAGTGTTAAAGTGATTCTTTGAGTTTTCCTCCACCACTCTCATCCTTGTTTTTCTCACACCATACTTGAGCTATCCATTGATTATTCATCCTATAGGTGTGTTGTAGTGAGATTGTTTTTAGGTGATCAAAGTGTTGTGATCACCAAAGACTTCATTTGTTCTTTGAGGAGACGGGCAAGTGTGCTCGTGGTTGTTTAGGGTTCGGGTGCGAACTCTTGTTGATTGAGGTGCGGCCTCGGCGAGCCGATGGGCTTGCGGTGTGTAAGGGACTAGAGAGTCCGAGGGCTTGTAGGTGTTGCGGCACCGAGGAGAGATCCATTGGGATCTTGCATAGTGGAAATCCTTCGTGTGTCGAAGGCGGGGATGTAGAGCAAGTGTGCTCGAACCTCGAAACAAACCCTTTGTGTTTCCGATTGCTCACTCTCTCTCTCTCTATCCCCTTTATATCTTGCATTCAATTATTGTCTTTACATTTGCATGCTTGATATATTGTGCTCATATTGTTATATACTTGCGTGTGATTGTTGCTAACACTTGTATTCAACCAAGAGAGCCAACGCGGCACCTCAACCCATTAAAGGGGAATCTAGAGGAGTTTGTCCAGAGCCCTTCACGGGGAATTCGGCAACACTCTTGTGTTATACATAGTGTTTAGTGTAAAAGATTTTATTAGGTCATAATTGTTTTAGCTTTCGCATTATTTGGCATTAAGTGACCATTAGATTAGCCATCACCTATTCACCCCCCTCTAGGTGAACTTACAATATATTTGACAGAGACATGCTTGATGAAAGCATGTCCTCTGATGCTGGAGGCTCGCTTTCTCGACACGGATCGGAGGAAGAGCTTGATAGAGACGATCCATTCTGGGAGTTTATCAATGAACAAAAAAACCCTCAAAAACAGGAAGATGATGAGAAAATAAGTGATGAACAGGAAGACGAGGAGAATGAAGACGACGAATCTGCTTATGATGGTGATGACGATGAGGATTAGAATTTCCTGATCTTCTGATATTCAACGTTATTTTGTTTTCTGTTGACAGCTTTTAATGCTCTTTTTTGTAAGGTCTCTTTCTGACCATATTATGTTATAAATAAAATTTACTTCTATCTGTAAAATAATCTTTCATATTTTTAAAATACATATAAAGTATGCTGTATAGTTATTATTTCTGCATCTTATCTGCGATAATGGTCGCAGTACTCATATAATAATTACATATGAAACTGCGACAACGGTCGCTGTCCAGTCATAAACAGTTTGATCGTTTTGCATTCAATAAAGTTATAAACAGCAGTCCAAAATTAAACTATATAAATAGATAATGCTGCGAACATGATCGCAATCCTCTCAAATCAGTATATTTCACTGTATATTTTACTGTATATTTCACTGTATATCACAAATTAGAAAACTGCGACTGCTGTTCTTAAACACTGCGACCATAGTCGCAGTCCTACTTCGCATGCAATAAGTAAAAAAAATTCGTAGTTTATAGGCGGCTGAGACAACAGTTACAGTGAAGAGCAAACATATAAAACCATACGTAAACTGCGACTATAGTATCAGTCCTTAGTTACCGTTATTACATTTAACTTAGCAAAAAAAATCATCCAAAAAAAATGTTGTCGTGAGTACTGCGACCATAGTCGCAGTCCTTGATCGCATGCTATATGTAAAAAAATAATTTAATAGTTCATAAGCGGCTCAAACAACAGTCACATTGAAGAACAAATATATAAAATAATACGTAAATTGCGATTATACTATCAGTTATTAGTCACCGTTATTACATTTAACCAAGTAAAAAAAAACGTCCACGACTTGCTCTCGTTAAGCACTGAGATCATAGTCGCAGTCCTTGTCCGAATTCAATATGTAAAAGAAATAATAATTTATACATTACATGCGAAAAAAAGTAAAACTGCGACTATATTAAAAATCAGTAAATTTCAAATCAGATAACAAAAAAATAATAAAGAAGCATTCAAATTAGTTTCGTGATTTGATAAAAATTGGTGGCAGTTTAAAAATAATATAATAATTTATACATTACATGCGAAAAAAAGTAAACTGCGACTATATTAAAAATCAGTAAATTTCAAATCAGATAACAAAAAAATTAATAAAGAAGCATTCAAATTAGTTTGGTGATTTGATAAAAATGGTGGCAGTTTGGCCGCAGTTATAAAAGATAATTGTGACAATATTGACTAATATCAGAAATATAAAAAAATAATAAACTATACAGATCTACTGTCTTTTACCGCAGGAGTATTTAGTAATTTCAACTGTTTCAATAGGCGGGGCGTCCTTTCTAGTGTGGCTAATAATGTGCCACATCACCGCAGGCTGAGAGGGTCTTTCAGCCGTCGGCTGATATACATTTTTCTCATATATATATATATATATATATATATATATATATATATATATATAGGGTCAAGTGCTCCTAGTAGGTTTCCTTAGATTACAATCTAAGGAGACGGTTTAAAACTCCAACATCCCGATTTTATTTTCACGATCCGACCGCACATTATCATATTCATGCTATAAGATGTATACATATAAAAAATCACGTGATTTGAAGTTCATTTACCCATTGATCTAATCGTTCCGTTTTGTTCTACTGTTTAAAAACCGTTAATGTTTGAACCCAGAGAAAATAGAATAAACAAGCTTCAAATCACGTGATTTTTTACATGCATACATCTTATAACATGAATATGATAATGTACGGTCGGATCGTGAAAAAAAAATCGGGATGTTGAAATTTTAGGCCGTCTCCTTAGATTACAATCTAAGGAGACCTACTAGAGACACTTTTCCTATATATATATATATATATATATATATATATATATATATATATATATATATATATATATATATATATATATGGAAAAGTGTTCTTAGTAGGTGTCCTTAGATTGTAACCTAATGAGACGGCTTAAAATTCTAACATCCCGATTTTTTTTCACGATCCGACCGCACATTATTATATTCATGTTATAAGATGTATGCATATAAAAGTTCACGTGATTTGAAGTTCGTTTACTCTATTTTCTTAGGTTCAAACATTAACGGTTTTTAAACAGTAGAACAAAATGAAACGATTAGATGAATGAGTAAATGAATTTCAAATCACGTGATTTTTTATATGCATACATCTTATAACATGAATATGATAATGTGCGGTCGGATCATGAAAAAAAAATCGGGATGTTGGAGTTTTAAGCTGTCTCCTTAGATTACAATCTAAGGAGACCTACTAGGAGCACTTGACCCATATATATATATATATATATATATATATATATATATATATATATATATATATAGAGAGAGAGAGAGAGAGAGAGAGAGAGAGAGAGAGAATGTATATCAGCCTGCGGGCTGATAGTACTTTGTCAGCCTGCGGTGACGTGGCTCAATTTGTTACCTCACTGACTTGCGGCCCGCTTTTAGGAAGAAGTTAAATTACCAAATACCCCCTTTTCGATAACTTTCCTTATTGTTTATTATTATTTTTTCCCCTTTTTTTGTCGCTCTTTATAATATTTAGGTTATTTATATAATTACTTTTCGCCCTATTTCCTTACCTCGTTTTGAAAGATCTAGTTTCTACTTTTCAGCCTGCGATAAAATTTTTCTGAAAATATAAAATCTTTCAGATCAATTTTTTCAGCCTGCGATAAAATTCTACTTTATAGTTTAATTAAACTGCGACCTTAGTCAGAGACTTTGGACGCTGTGTACATTTAAACTGCGACCTTAGTCAGAGACTTTTGGTCGCAGTGTACATGGTTAATTGCGACTAAGGTCGCAGTTTTGTTATTGATAAAGATGGCCAGCAACTGCAATCTAGGGTTGCATTACATGGACTGCGACTTAGGTCGCAGTACGTTAAGTAAGTGTTTCCTTTATATTAACATGCATAGCGACCAAGGTCGCAGTGTTGTTTTATTAAGTGTTGTTTTTGATTAAGTCATTTTTTTGAATCTAAATGAAAAATGAAAAGTTTGCTGAGGGGACGCGACTTGGAGTCACTCCGACAGACGCGGCCTGTCATAAAGATTTTATGAGATCTTTAAACGTCAAGTCTACGTTGTCTACGCGTCGGCTCTTCATTGGGTTTAGGCGTTAATGTCTTTTAATGCCAAACCGGCGCTGGCGTTGGAGACCATTAAAGCCGACGATTCTGATTAATGAACCATTAATTATGGTTATTATGGGCTGCCTATAAATAGGGCTCACCCTCTCCCTTTAACAGCCCATAATTAGACTGTTTTCTTTCGAGAGCAATTGCTCTGAGAATTTCCGCCTTCTTCAGAATCTCTAACAGGGGCCTGCCTCCATGGATGAAGATGACCCTATGGACGAACTTGATCGATGTTCGTCCACAAGGGAAGAAGTCATAGACCTCATCGTCCACAAGGGAAGAAGTCATGGTTCTCGTCGTTCACAAGGGAAGAAGTCATGATCCCTGACGAGGACTTAACCCTCACCAAGATCTCCTCGGACTTGATGCACCAGTCAAGCTTGCTGGTATGGGATAGTCAGAGTGGGTATGGCGGCGGGGGATGTGATGGATATAGTGGTGGGTAGCATACCTTGTGAGGTCTCACTCTCCCTCTCTTACCCCAGAAGTGACATCGAGGAAATTCCATGCTCACTAGATAACCTTCTGGTGGAGGAGATGTTCATCAACGAGGATCGTATCCCGCCACTTTGGAGGGTCAGGTGGAATCGAAGGATTCTGCTGCCACCAGACCTCAATAACATCATTGCTCTTAGTCAACAAGGGCTCTTTTGATGTTTAGTCTTTTTGTACTGCTGTATTGTAACACTCAATCTTATTGTATAAGAGAGCGTCTTTTGATGTTTAGTCTTCTTTGTACTGCTGTATTGTAACACTCAATCTTATTGTATAAGAGAGCGTTTTTGTATCATTTTCACATGCCTGGAGATAAATGCCCGGACATAAATAAAAATCATATTTGTTTTTTAATAAACTACGACGTTGGTCGTAGTCATGCATTGCAAACAAAACAACTTGGACCAGAGACGACACTGCGACCAAGGTCGCATAAGACTACATTGCAAACAGAAACAACTGCGACCAGGGTCGACACTTCGACCAAAGACTGCGACTAAGCAACTTCTGCGGTGACGTGTCACCTCGTCGCAGTGTTGTTATTGATTAAGACTAAAGACCAGTAGCTGCGACCAAGGTCGCAGATTATTTTTTAAGACTGCGGCCAGCAACTGCGACCAAGGTCGCAGTGTTGTTGTTGATTAAAAATAAAGACCAGCGATTTGCGACCAAGGTTGCAGTGTATTTTCTTAAGTCCAAAACCAGCAACTGCGACCAAGGTCGCTTTGTATTTTATTAAGACTACGGTTAGGAACTGCGACCAAGGTAGCAGTGTTGTTGTTGATTAAGACTAAAGACCAGCATCTGCGACCAAGGTCGCAGTTTATTTATTAAATCTGCATCCTGCAACTGCGACCAAAATCGCAACCTTTCATTTTAAAATTTATACGGGTGAAGTAATATAATTATTAACTGCGTCCATGGTCGCAGTATATTCGTTTATCGTAAAATATTTAAAATAAAGATTTGTAACAATTGTACAGCATTTTCAACCAAGACATAGTAGTAAAAAATGTAATTCACACAATTAACTTTAGAAAACAGATTTATATATATTTAAAAAAAATACAAAATACAATTTTTTAAACTTCTAATCCTCGTCATCACCATCGTAATCAGATTCGTCGTCAAGAGTCATGCTTTCGTCTTCTGTATCGCTTTCCGTCTCTTCCTCCTCTTCAGCGACATTTTCCTCTTCGCTTTCTTCCTCTTCATGTTTGTATTTTGGTTCATCAATGAACTCCCAGAACGGGTCGTCTGTATCAAGCTCATCCTCTGACCCGTAGCGAGGCATATCTTCAGAACTATACATCCAATCATCATTAGATGATTGGCTTCTTTCCGGTGAAGACGGTGGAGAAGACATTTTTTTTGAGTCTATTGACCGAACAGTGAGAGTAATGAGTTTGAGCAAAAATAATTTAGTATGTTTGTAATCCTTTGCTGATGACCCTTTATATATTTTTAATCCCGGAATTCCAAAGGGTTTAAGCTCTCAAACCACGTGAATATCTCCCAAACTTATTTTCTACCTTTTCTCAAAAATTGTGTATACTTCCTAGGTGACTGTTCAGTTATCCAAAACAGTTTAAAAGTTAATACACTATAAGTTTAAATTACTTTGAACTCCAACACAGTACATTATTGCGACCATAGTCGCATTGGGAACTGATAAATGATTAAGTAACTGCGACCATAAATTGCATCCGTAGTAGGATTGCGACTATGGTCGCAGTGTTTAAGAGCAGCAGTCGCAGTTTGGATATGTAATTAAAAGAGCTTATAAGTTAATATAGTGAGAAAGAGACCTTACAAAAAAATAGAATTAAAAGCTTTTTAAAGAAGACAAAATATAATTGAATATCAGAAGATCAGGAAATCCTAATCCTCGTCATTATCCCCATCATAAGCAGATTCATCGTCTTCATGCTTCTGCTTATTTTACATTATATTGATCCAATTTTTTTTAATTATATTTTTCGATGTATTAAAATTACGAATTTTATAACTGTATATATATTCAACTGAAATTTTGTTTGTTCATGACTTTATTCCAGTTTAGAATTAAAAAAGGGTATTTTGGTCAATTTGTTTCACGATTGTTTAGGCGGGATTTTTTTGAATTTTTGGCGCCACCACACTGCGGCCGATGTGTGGCATATATTCAGCCACGTCCTGCCGGCTGAGAAACTATCTCAGCCTGCAGGCTGAGGTACAGTAACCCCATATATATATATATTATATATATATATATATATATATATATATTATATATATATATATTATATATATATATATATTAAGTCCTATATTATTATATAGCTATGAAAGGAAAAATTAGATATTTTTTTAAATCCTTGAAATTTAAAGAAAATTAATAATAAAAAAAGACGAGACAGGTTGGACCCGTCTCAACGAATCCGGGTAACGAATAGGGTCAAGAGACCCGATTTGTTTCCCTTTGTTTCTCTCTGTTTTTTTTTAAAATCATTTGTGGGACCCATCTCTTGAAGGTGAATAGATAGGAGCTCTCTCTTTTTTTGAGTTGAGTCTCATTGAAGATGACAAGGCTCAATAGAAGGATTTATTTCTCTCTCTCTCAGTTTTGATACGCATGCAGAGCCCCAATCACTTCGGCTTCGCCCCTTTCTTGATCCACATCTAAGAACAAAGAAGCTATTAGAAGTTTCCATCCATTGGTATAATCACTTCCTCTTGCTTCGTTTTCTTACATTTTTTTCTATTTCTTAATTTATTTATTTTTAATTTAGATGTTTTCAATGAAAAGGGAGCGACACCCAGTTCATAATATATAGGTTTTGTTGCTCTTGATAGAAAATTAAGAGCCCACATGATAAATTTTTAAGTCTGCCTACTCATAAAAGCCTGTGCATCGCCTATGACGTGACATTGCTAATCGCAAGCTCAGACTAAAAATGAGAGTTTGAATAACAAATTTTAAGAAGAAGAAGAAAATGTATAATATAATCAATTTTACGTAATACAATGAAGGTTTTTGATACATCAAATTAATCTACAATTAGAAGGGTCTTTTCAAATTTTCTCCTAAGGTCTCACCTTGTCTTAGAACGGACTAGGCACCATCTCAAAAGACTAGTCTTTTAATTGGAGTTAAAAAAATTCTTATTTATTCAAGACCATCCCTATGTCTAACTGATGTGAGACTATTTGTTCGAGTCAAATCCTAACACGTTTCTATTGAGGTTTGTATATAATTCAGAGAAGCAGGAACCACAAATTCTATTCTTGCGTTGGATTTGAGTTATAATAAATTTGAATGACACAGACATTATTCAACTATAGATCACGGATGCATTCATAATCAAATTTCGAGGCCATACTTCACAAAAATAAAGATTTTAAATTACCAAAAGTTCAAGATATTTCTTGCGTCGCCTTAAAAGCCTTTAGTGTTATGTGTTGGGCCAAGTTGGGCCTAAAATGGCCATTTCTGGGCCTAATATCATCTATAGCCCAAACTAAGTCTGAATGCGACGAAATGCAAACAAACAAGGCAGTAGAGAAGATATGTTGAGCTTGTAGAAATATGTCCAACTTGTAGAAATAGCTAATTTACGAACCATATGACAATCCATTCATCCTCTTTTAGATAAGTAAAATGAAAACCTCATGTTGAAAATTAACAGAATCTTGGCCCATAAACTTTATACTATACACGAAGTGCGATGTGTCCTTGGCCCAAAGACTCATGGGCCGGCCTCTTTGGTTGCCGCTTGGACTGTTTAAGAGTGCAAAAATAATAGTCCCACATCGGTCGGAAACGAGGAGAGTCTGAGGCGGGGGCTATAAAAGAACGAGGTGCTGGGCGATTGTGAGGAGACTTGGTTTCCTCTTGTAATGTTGAAAAAGATTATTTGGATTTGACGGAACTCGAGATAATGTGGTGGTGGGATACGGTGCGGCCTTCATATATTGCATTCTTTTGGCCTTCATATATTGCATTCTTTTTTGTTTTGTTTTGATTTAGTAGAGAATATTGTTTTATTCTTTTGACAAAATCATATATCGCGTAAGCATATATTATAAAAGATTGCAGTCTACCTGAAAATTTATTCTTTGATTCGCCCCCGCCTCTTACTAGTAGGAAATACTACAACTTGAGGTGGATAGTTTCACATTGGTTTCAAATGGAAAGAAGAGAGAGGGGAGCAAATATTGCAGTTGAATATGATCCCATTGCAGGAGTGCTAACTGACCGCTGTAGGACAAGAGAGGAATTGTTGGCTCCCACACTTGAGTTCCAGCTGCAAGATTTGACTTGACACTAAGATATCTTGGGTTGCATATATAATTTTGAAAAATCATGAAAAATAGGTCTGATAAAGATTAGGGAGACATTTCAGATGAAAATTCACCGTAGCTGAACATTTGCTACAATAGTCTGATGTTTTCTTCTTATTAGAAAAGAACAATATGTTTTCGAATAATTGAGGTGGTATGCTTTGCTTGATCAACACAAATGTAATTGGAAAAGATTTTCTATGTTGGAGGAATTTTTTTTTTTTTTTTTTTGAAAAACAACTAAAAAAGATTATTTACTTGTTATCGCATAATAATCACTTAATCATATTCTCAGAAAACGCGGGACCATTTCGGATTCGATTCATGTGTGTGAGCTACACACATACAATAAGAAGACTAATCCCGCATTGACACGTGAATTAAAACTCTTATAATCTGTGAGACTCACAAACATAACATATTATAAGAAGATCAATACACGCGCGTAATTGGTTCTCTTATCGTATATTGTGTGGCTCACACACATGAACCGAACCCGGATCGTTTCCTCAACATTCAAAAAACCATCTCCTTTCTTAATCATTTCTCCTCTTGGAGAGAGAAAATCACAATCAGTCAAGTATATTTGTTACCTGTAAACTAGAAACTTTTCATGCAAAGCAAAGCTAAATCCTTTAATTACCTAAAAGGCACTTCTAATCTTATTCAATAAAACACAAGGGAAAAAAAAAAGGTGCCCTTCTCTGCAATCAAAAGTTGCATGCAGATGCTTAATTAATGGAGGAGACTGCATGCATGCTCTTAAACTAAAAGCATGCCACACAAATATATATATAGTACACTAGTTAACACATAGTAGCAAGTCATGCAGTCATAGCATACATCATCGCAGTCATGAGTAACAAGTTTTAAAACAAACAGTTTCTCGAATGCGATATGGAGAAAGAAAGAAGGCCAGCAGCATTATATAGCAGATGAAGGAGAAGCTGCCGTCGCCATGTACTAAAACTCTACATGTCAAGGCTTGTGAAGAAGCAAAGCAACGCCTCGCATTCCTCTCCATCTCATCACCTCATCTGCAACAAGTTTACAGTTAATTAAATGCGAAGAAATGTATAAATGTATGTAAGCTGATATTAATTGGTCAACTGACTACGTATTGGGTGGCAAAGAGATGTATGTACATACCCCAGCTGGAGGGCTGTCTGTTGTTGACAAGAATAGTGGTGATTGGGTTCGATCAAGCTCACTTGGAGGAAGTTTCGGGAATCGAATTGAGGGACACCATCGTACTCAGCCGTTGCTGCAGGTAGAATGTTCATTTGCTGCTGTGCTCTATCATTCTCGGCTATCTGTACAACATAAGCCATGTTACTGAGGCATCAGAATTCTATTTGTATTCATGAGTTATATACAGGTGATTGTGCATCTTAACCTCTCCACTACTCGGAACATATCTCATGTTGGTTATTCAGTATTGAGCAGGAAAAATATATCCTTCTGTTGAATCTGCAGGCTTGATTTCTAGTGCCATTTGACTTGTGTTCATGTAAGCATCATCAGTTGTGCACATAATCCTTTTAGATTATATTGTAGCAGGTGGAGCTGGGAGCATTGCATATCGTTATTGTGTGCGTTGGAGTTTTATTTGCAAGCATAACATAAGGATATGTCATTTTCTGATGTATGTGTGGATGGATGAGGAGTTGAAGTGTGTGGAAAGTTATATGCACATCCAAAGTTTCATATATTATCTAATGGGAAGAAAAGCCTTTTTTTCCATCACATAGAACTTATGTGCACTCGTTTCTTGTAAATGTTCAATTTATGCATAAAAAGATAACATAAAGAATATGTTACTATCTAGTTTCCATCCTTCTTCTGTTAGATTTATTTTTGTTTTAAAGTCTAATTTATTTTGGGCCTAATCAAGTCAATTGGATATTTACACCCACCCACTTAACCTGTGTTGTTTGACCCAATAAAGAATTGATCAAACCTAAATGGTCTGGGTTTAGACACGTTTTCAATTACACTTAGCCATGAGTGTATTTAAATTAAAATGTGAGACTTATCTACACGTGTAGAACTCGTGTTATAAATCAAGGGCCTAGATCTATGATGAGTTGAACTAAGGTTTCTTGATGCTATATATATCATGAGTGGGGTTCCCTCTCCACCAACAATGACAATCTCTCTTGGAGGCCTCCTCATCTCCTCTAAGGATAAAGAAGAGAACTTGGGGCTGGAGAGAAGAATCCTCTCCCTCCACTCCAGCGTCCTCGAGATCGTGCAATCTTCGGCATACTTTTCGTGATGGAATCAGGTATGCCTAAAACCCCCATTCCCTTTGATTTACAGTATATATGTAGATCTTGTATGGAATAAATTTAGATCTAACATCTTCTTGAAAGAATCTTTGCATATATTACTATCTAGATTCTTAGTATAAAAAAAAAAAAAAAATCATAAAAAGAAAAGAAAAGGGGAATACAGTATTCTCATTTGTCAATTAGCAACACAGCTTCATTCCCTATTACCAATACTTCAACAGTTAAGAAGCCTCTAACTATGTAGCAATCTGAGAGAAACAATACCTTATTCCGTAGGTACATATTATCATTTTGCAACTCCATCTCCTGCAAGGTAAGGATGTTAAGTATGGTGAAGTATCAAGGGCATTAATGAAAGGATAAATGGTGATGATATTAGAAGCTATGATTCTTGTTCTCACCCTTTTTTGCATGTATTCAATTTCAGCAAACAACAACTCATTCTGCGAGGAAGAGACACAATCAGTGAGTGAGACAAATTAAAATGAAAGCATTATTTTGCATGAACCCTAACATATCTTTGTGTACATAACAATTAGATGACAACTACCTCTTTATTTATTTATCTATCTTTTTTAGTTTTCTATTTCGTGTTCTTTCTTTTATTTTAGTAAAAATGATCACCTTTTTTATTCTTATTTTGTTGATGCCTTTTTCCAGTCTGCCTTCCAGCTGCTTCAGGTCCCTAAGACTCATTGTGCTGAGAGACTCGCCCATCAAATTCCTGCAAGTCAAATATGTTACAAGAATGACCCTATAGAAAGAAAATGTGAAATGTTGTGTTCGTTACCTGTTAGAATTCTGTAAGTTGGTTATTTGCTGCCGTAATTTGGAGGCTTCTTGCTGATAATACTAAAGAGCGAAAAAAAGAGATCAGAAAAATAGCTTAAAAAGTAAGTAAATTCTGTATTAGCTCAATATTAAGAATGAACTCTTAACTATGTTCACTGTGATCATGGAAAAGATATGGGCTGGAAAAGATTTCTTTAGTATGTTAAAAGAGAAAAATATATTATAGGCGCGATCTTATGAAAGTATGCCTGAGAATTGTTTTGATATATTTGATCAAAAGAAAATTCTTGCTCCATAAACAGATATCAATTATATCACAATATAGCCAAGACATTTTAAATAGGGCTTTCTTAGACCGTGTAAAACCTACTTTATCTTCTACAATAGGAACTAGGAAACATGAAAATAAGGGTAATGCGGGGTTTAATTGATATGCAAACATGGAACCATTGAAAAACATAACGTTGGAACACCCATGTAGAAACTTCTCTACAGTAACTATACATACATACTTATACGTATGCTTTCTAAATGCCACGGGATCATAGAAAACACATGAAATTGAAGGAAAATCTTATAGATTACTATAAAGCAGTCATGCCATAAAAATAATGTGGGTCAATTGAGAAATCACAAACTGAGAAATTACATCTAGAAATGTGTTACTCAAACGAGAAAGTTGAGCAGATAAATAGCAATATATTAAAATGTATGATAACAAATAAAGTGTTTTATGTACTGTAAGCATTGAATTGATATGTTGGCAAAGTAGATGTGAACAAATTCAGATCAGATAACACCTATATGAACACATGTAAAGAGAAATAGACACTTTTCTTAAGAAACAATAAGCATACCTACTTCTTTTTTCCCCTTGTGGAATATAGGTTGTAGCCTGGTGCAAGCATACTTAGTCTTAACCATGCTAATAGCTAAGTGCAGTATTAGTTATGCTAAAAACAAATTTTTATTCTTTCTTCCTCGAAGGTTCGTAGTACTGTCTTAAGGAATCTTATAGTGCACTAGATGTAACATGAACAAATTTAAGTTCATCCCGGTTTTCAATCAAAATATTTAGAAAATTCAGAATGGACAATATATAATTGAGCGGAAACACATTGATTGGATACGTGTTTGAGACTTCAGAATTAGGCACTAATTTAGGATAACCAGATAAATTAAAATGCAGTGCTCCTGATAAGTAAAATAACATGTTCACTGCTACACATAAAATCCCAGTGGATCATCAGAGAGAGACGTGCACTACAACACAAAAACCCTGCGGATCATCTCAATATGTGCACTGCAAGACAAAAAATCCTGGTGAGGCATCCCAATAGATGACCTATTCTGTTCATCATGTCCACTGACTATGTTTAAGTGATAAGAAGTCTGAGGTTTTAGAGATGATTTTTACCCATCCAACAAGTGGTTATATATTGTTCGGTTTCTAGAGAATAGAACAAGCTTAGATTACTTGATGTGTTATGACATTGGGCGCATTGGGAAGACAAATGAGTGAAGACACAATATGTGTTGATACTTATTTTCACTCAAAAATTTAAGCTAATAGATAGAGACACAACATTTTATTTATATCCTTCACTTTTACTTAATTTTTGAATATGGGATTATTCTTAATCATACAAGGTTAATAAATATCTCCCTCGTGTGATGGGCCCATACTATTACACTGAATAACAAAATGTAATAGAAGAGGGCCAACAGTCCAACACCCACAAAGGAATTATACTGATGGCACATCACCTTATAGGAAAAACATGAACTATCAAATGCCATTTAGGCCTCAAGCCTACATTACCTATGGGTGCAAATCCAACACTTCCAGGCCACACATTTAGACCTTAATTCTAGCTTAGGCCACAACCTAGGCTCTTAATACCATTTTCTTACAACAAATAGGCCTATTCAAAGACTAACGAGTGAAACACAATACGGGTTGCAACCTTTTCTAACCTAAAAGCTTAAGCCGATAGGTAGAGACTTAACTTTTTATTTATATGCTTCTGTTCTACTCAACTTTTAAATGTGGAACTGATTTTAATCATTCATAACCTTAAAATGATGATGAGAAAATTTTGACTTGTCTTTATGATTTTTATTTTTTATCCTCAAACACCTAGCAAGGTGCAGATGAATGCTAAATGGAGTGGATCAACCACGAGGATGATACACAAGAGGTTTTATGTGTTCCAGTGCAAGAAAATTTCTTATCTTGTTAGCCGATATTCCATTTTCTTATGGTGCTCATGAGATATAACTAGTCTGGTTTGAAGATTTATTGAAGCTCACAGCGCTTCCTTCATAAACTGACTCATAAATAGCTTTGCTTAATGTAACAATCAATTGTCTCCTTATCTGGATAAAGGTATGAGTTCCAAGCATCCTAGAAGTTAACCAGAGCTGGGTTGATATGAAACATACATGGTTGGTCTCACATGAAGGCAAAAATTGATCAATGCTCTTGAGTTAAAAAGTTAAGCACTAAGAAGCTGAACATTAAATTAGTTATGTTGCCAATTTGCTGTGCCAAACAATAGATGTTTGAGTTTGTTTGATCTAGTGTTGAAGTAACATAATATGCAATGATTAAAACTAAAATTATTTTGAAATAAAAAATTTGGAAATCAAAGTGAATTTCAAACTCGTGTTTCCTTTAAGTGTTTTTAATTTCTCCAAATGTCTTGTTAGAAACAATCTGTATGCTCTGATACCAATTGTTGTGAAACAATCTGTATGTTCTGATGCCAATTGTTGTGAATTTGAAGACACCCTCACGACTGGATCGACTGGAACGATGTAGTGAAAACTAATCACAGGATCTACTAGGACAACGAGAAGAAGAAAAGAAGAAGATATTTCAAAATAGATAGAAAGCCAACACACAATATAACGTGGCTCCACCAATCAAATAGATCGTGTGTACGTCCATGGAAAAAGGGGGAGAAATTGTAACCCCTAATCCCTGATGTACATATCACATTATCAGAACTCGATACGGCGTATAAACTTGATTTGACCTTTATGCTGGTCAGATTGAACCAATTTCAGTTTCAGACATTATTTTCCAATCATTTTTTCAGAATTTTTAAAAATTTTTCTGAATTATTTTGAAAAATCTCCGCGGTTGGTGTCAGCCGATACCGATAATCAGCTCTATGATTTTTAATTTACAAATAGGATTGAATTTCAAGAATCTGTTTCAAATTATTCTTTAAAATTATGTTTTTTACTTCAGGATATTATTGGAGATTTTTCTGAATTTATCAAAAATTCAGCCAAACCGGTGTCGCCCAATATCGGCGATATATTCTAGAATTTTTAACCAGTTAAGCAGACAGTATTTCATAAATCTGACTTCACATTACTCCTCAGTGTAATATTTTTTATTTATATAATTTTTGAAAACCGTTCAGAAGTAGTCAAAATTTAACCTAATTAAATAATAATATAATAATATATTTTATCCACTCTTCTTTCTTTCTTTTTCTTTTCCCCCACCAATCATTTTTTTTCTTTCCCCCCAAGCCAACGTCCCTACTCATTGCCTCTCTCCAATACCTTCTCTTTTTCTTCTCTCTCTCTCTCTCCCCAATAAAATTCTATCTCTCTCTATCTAATTACCCTCTCTAACAATCCCTCTCTCACTCTCCATCTCACTCCATCTCTCTCTCTCTCTCTCTCTCTTCTCTCTCTCTCTCTCTCTCTCTCCCTCTTCGCTTTCCCTCCTTTCCTTCTTCTTCTGTTTCTTTTCTATTTCTCTTCTTGTTCTCTATCTCTCTCTCACTCTCTTCCCTCTATTTTCCTTTTCTCAATCTACCTCTCTCCCCCCAGCCACCACGGTCGGCTAAGCTGTCGGCGGCGGCCTAGAAGCGCCGCCGCCGACAGGCCGACGGTCTGGCAGCGTCGCAATGGCCGCGCAGTGCCCTGCCCTGCTCCCATCTCTCTCTCTCTATCTCTCGTTCTCTCTCCCCCCTTTTAATGGGTTAAACCCAATATTCTAAACCTGAACCCAATACCCACTTACCCAATACCCTAATTACTTAATTAAATAGGTTTAGGTATCGGATATGAACACGACCCGTTAGCCTGCCAAACCCGCATCCAAAATTAGAAAGGTAATATTACATAAAACCCTGCTAAATAATATGTATTACATTTTGAACCTCAACTATTACATATTTAACCCGTATTTTATTATTTTTAGTGTTCGGATGATAACTGGAGCACCCGGAATCTGATTTGGACGATTCTGAAACCGTTGCGATTGTGGGAAAGAGAACACCGTCGCATGACCAGTTTGTGAGTATTTTTCTTTTATAGATTATATTTTATCATGTTTAGTGAAATTGATCGATTGCCTTATTTAATAAATCGTGATTATCGGTAAATCATTATGAATATTATTTAGTACATACAATAATTGATATGTCACTGTAAATAGAATATGCGAATATGCATGATAGTTATTTGAAGATAATTGTTAAATCATAATAATTTTATTTTGTTTCTTGGTTTAAAAAAAAGTACAGATGGATATATATATATATATATATATATATATATATATATATATATATTATATATATATATATATATATTGGTAATACATGATTATTGGATTAATGATAAATATATTATACAATGTGAAACTAATAAATATTAAAATGGTTGTGAAGAGTTTGAAAATAAAAACTTATATAAACTTCACTTATGATATCGAACATAACCATAATAATGTAACAAATACTGATATAAGCTAATGCATGTTAAATATATCACCCTAACACTATCACCGTTACCGAACATCGATACACCGGACATAGTCATTTCATGTACATCTCTCACAATTCACAGATATTGTTACATGTGCACTGACATACTGATACGTTAACATAATATACACTGTCACTGTTACAGGATACTTGACACCGTTAGTTCATGTGCTAGTATCACCGTTCCACGAACATTCTAATATACTGGACACATAATTTTATGTAAATACCCGTTATACTAGATACTACTGTTCCATGTACAAGTCTCACTATTACATAGATATGAGATACACGACACTATTATTGCATATTCATGAACCACTGATACACAGATACGCTATTACACTAGACACCGCTATATAGATACTCTGTGCATAGTTACTTCATGTTCTTACACCACTGTTACATAGATTCACTGGTATACATGCATTGATTGTCTCTGTATTAATGTTGCATAGATTATTATTTATATTATTGCTACATGGATATTCATGTATTCCCGTTACATAATTGATACTCGTTACTGATATTGATATTCCCGTTACTGGATATGTGAGCAGTTGATGCGATGTGTGAAACTAAGTGCTTCGTAGTTCCAAGCCATAGGGCCACCTCGAGAATCTCACATATCTTGTTTTCTGTTTTCCGTTATCTTATTCATACTATCAACAGAGTTCATGTCCTGCTATTGTGTTACATATACTATGCACTGCATCTTCTGGAGAGGAACACGATCAAAGTCGCAGTATTAATGTAGAAAAAGATATCACTAAACTGCGCCTTAGTCGCAGCTCAGTTAATATTATAAATATTTATTGGTCCTGCTCTGTATGTTTTATTACATTAAGAACATTTTATTTATGTTACAATTTACCATGTTGTATTTTATTAATTTATTCGAATGTAGTGAAACTTACTCTATTTTTATGAACACTACGATCATGATCGCATATAAGATTGTTTTTTCAGTTAACCTTTATGAACTGTGATCATGGTCGCTGTTTTTGAATTATTTAAATATATTGCCAACGCACTATGACCATGGTTGCTGTTTTCATGATTTATTTGTAGGAGATCGCATTTTAGACTGAACTACTAAAATATTGGTTTTTCTTATTGATGACTGCGACCATGGTCCCACTATCTTGTTATGTAGCTTTTTAATCAGTGTGTCTTGGGTCACATTTAGGAACTGCGACTTGATTTATTCAGGTTAGCGACCAAGGTCGCAATACAAATATAATATACAATATAATAAAATTCTAAAGTGTGTCGCACTCCCAAGTTATTTTATAAAATGTGATCATGGTCACAGTGCTAACTGAAACAATTTATTTTAAAATTACTCCATGTACTATAAGTTGTATCGTAATTAGAGACTATGACCATATCGCAGTGCTTAAATGAGAGCAATTTGTTATAATGTATATGTATTACGACCTGTATCACAATTTCGATAGTCAATGCGGTCGGCTAATTTAGTAAATGCGACTTTGATCGCATTCTTTATTACATTTGCAAAATGAAATACAATGACTATGGTCGCAGTCCGTAATACATACAATAAAAATTCGCTGAAGTTAACCAATAGAAACGCTTTATAAATAGTACATTTATACATGAAAAATCATAATTTATATTCCGTATATGTTAAACAATAAACTCATAAAATAATATTTTCCATGTGCATTCATAATATAAAAAATATTATATGTCAATCTTCAAATATTATTCTTCTAATTTTTTCTGTTATTTCATCTCAACTTTTTTGTCTTGTCTGCGAGTAACATGTATGCAAATTCGACTCTCAGTTTCTGTATAGCCGTAGCCTTTATAACATCAACTGCTGAAAGTCTTCCAAATGTTATACTTTCAATGTATGTGCATATTGATACAGCGCAATCAACACTGAAAATATACGGAAAAAATTTATATATGAGATTAAATTTTAAAACTGTAAATAAGAAATTAATTTATTTAAACCTTATAAATTAAATATACCTGTTAGCCTGTTGGGGACATCTTGCATACTCTATATAAGTTTTCATCATTTTATTGAAATTTTATTCAAAAATTTGTAACATTCTTTCTTTCTGCATTTACAAAAAAAATAACATTAAAATTTTATGTCATTTAATTCAAAGTAAATAAAAATGTAAGATCAAGTTTAACTTACCATTGTTCTAGCATCTGTCTGGTACACTGCTTGATGATATAGGAACCAAAGAGTTATAAAAAAATTACTCTTGTGTTTGACAATCAAAAACCAATAGGATCCAGTGGAATCCAGTATCATCAGCACAGTATTTATGATTGATCGTGAAGAACATATAATGTGTATCACTAGTCCATTCTTTGAGTTTGTTCTTGATGAAATATTCTTCTAAATCTCTATTTTTAGACAACACCATGCTGTCAAAATATGACCATACAAACATTAAAAGATTAATAATATATTGCATTATTAATATCTAAACTTATACGAATACAATGTCATTGAAGTAGTAAAACATAGTGACCAAGATCGCAGTCATCTTATTTCGGATGAACAATTAATACTGTGACCAAGATCGCAGTCATCTTATTAAGAAAAATAATAACTGCGAGCAGGGTCACAGTCAACTTATGCTGGCTGAATAATAATAACTGCGACCAATATCGCAGTCATATTATTCAAGGAGGATAATAACTGTGATCAATGTCACTTAGATAAAAAGTTTTTATTTGATCTATCACTTAATTTGGCAAATAGAAAATTTAAAATATTTATCAAGAGAATACAAATTCATGGTAGTTTATTGAAGTTAAGTTGGAATCTTTTACAATCAATTAATCAGTTATATTTGACAATGTTACTTAGATATATAAGTAAGAATGTGAGGAAATGAAGAATATTATAGTTAATATTGTTTTTCTCTTGTGGACACTACATAACGATGAGATGTTATTTGCTCAGTTTTGTGTCAAAAGAGATAAAAGCTTAAGTATCAACTGTTTTTTGGGAGTATCCTAGCAGAGATGTGCTCTTTAGTGGATACCAATTTGATAGGGAAAAAGTTTACATAAAGATGATAGTGCTGGTGGTGATAATCGTGATAATCATGAAATGTTGATATCTATAGATTACAGTGATATTGGTATTATAAGTGACTGGTTGACTTGATATACAATAACTTAGGTTCAGTAATTTGTACGAATTCGGCTGGAAATTTCAGTATTTTGATTCTTAGAGTTTAAGACTTTTATTGGTAATTTGTTAGCATCTGGACACGTTTGAAGTGGAGGCTGCTGAGCGTGGTTGTATGAGTAGTGGAATTCTAGTTGAAGGAGCCAGACCTGGTAGAACTAGAATTAGACTAAATGACCTTGATTGAGACTATAAAACTTAGGATAGTCTACATCTAAATAAATTCTGTAACACTGTTAAGAAATATTTGGGGAAATCAAATAGAAGTCCCAATATTTGTATGACAAACTTATGTTAAAGTTCAAACATTTTGGATGCTCTTGTGTTCTCTTTAGATTTAGGATCATGAAAACCTATTACCAACCAGAGAAATTAAACACTATTAATAAACATGCACAAAGATATCAGTAATGTTAGAGACACATCCTTATGGCAGTAGGATATAATTTTCCACAAGTAACTCCCATTGATGCAAAGGCAAATTAATACTTAGTTGATCCGAATTAGTTTGTTATCTCAAGTTGTTTAGGTCGTCTTATAAGCTAACACTCTTCTTGTTTCAATATAAATTTTGAGTTGGTAGATATTTTCTTCCTTTTGAGTAGGGTGGGACATATACATCAAAAATGGGTCTTAGAATAATCAATTTAAATATATGTTCAGGTTTCAAGTATGGAAGTTTTTAATTTTGGGTCATAATAAATGCCCAGAAGATATTTCAAGGTTAGTCTTTCAGCTCTTAGGGTTTAAAGTCCTGTTCGAGATGATATAAAATTAATGGAGCGAGTATGGGGAAAACATCTCTTGAATTGTAAACTTAATTCTCTCGATATTTATGTTCAGTGAGATTATCTTATCATGTATCTATATGTATGAGTGAATAATCACTTTATTAATAATTGGTATGCTAGGTTAGTTAGGTGATATTGCATGTAAGCTAAACCCAGACTCTAATGTAGAACCTTCGCTATGGCTGTAAACTAAATGAACAGAGCTTGACCATGTAGGAGGATGGGAATAAAATATAATGAGTTCACATGTTTAGATGATTGAGTCCTATTTTGTTCAACTTATGAAGGTAGGAATCAATAGAATTAAATAGGAATTTTCGTGGTAATTTCGGAAGCTTTGTTGATATCGGAACTCACCGATTTGAGAGGCTAGTAAAGTCTCTTGTTGGTTTTGGTTAAATGTTGGTGGACTCATGCTTAGATAGGCCCTTAAATAAGTCATTTCCTAGCCAGATAACTTTGTCAGTACAATACCAGTATAATGTGATAAATTTGTTGATCGGTAATTTACTGAGTAAACTAGTACTACTAATTAAACTGAATTTTATAGTAAACAGAATTGGGAATAAATTTGGATGTGATAAATTATCACCATAAACAACTGATATGTGGTATGGTGCATGTATAATTTAAGTAGTTGAATTAACAATTGAATCAATTATAATAATACTTAATGAATTTATTAATGAACGAAGAACTGATAATCTCTGGGGAATTAATAAATGGAGGAGGACCCTCACTTTACGTAGAGGTAAGACTATTCCCAAAAGATTCCAGAGACTATTGTTTTGATTATTATATCCTGAGTTGTTATTGATTTTCTGCTTCTCTTATTCATCCAGATTGGTCTCATTACTTGATATACTTCTTATTAATTATTTTCACCATTTCTTGACTTTTTTTGGACTCTATTTACTGATTTGTCGAGCTCACTCCCCTATAGACTGATATGTTTATAGGTTGCGTTGAGACAAAGTCCTGATTTAAGCTTGTTTGGAAACCTTGCTTAGAATTCCTTTAGGATAACTCTATTTTTAATGTGTAAAATTAATTATATCAAATTTCTTGAGTAATTGTGCTTATAGATAGCATGTGTAAGATGTGAGATAGATAGTCAATCTTGTCTAAAATATATTTAGAGGTATACTGTAAATGGTTTCATTTTGAATTGACATTAGAGATAGTCTTTATTAGTTAGTGACATCAAGTTATGTATTCTCAAAGATGTATTATTGAGTTAATGGTGATGATCATGATAAGTTAGAAATATATCAGTATCGAATTATTTTGTGGATGCCGAGAGGGGTACTCTCGAGCTTATATTATTGTTTCATATGAGTAGGGTGAGTAGAAATTGTATTATTATGTTGCATGGGCTGATATTAATATATGTTGTATTTGGGCAAGTGACAAAATACATGGGAGATGTTACCGAAATATTGATACAAGAAAGTTAATTATTGAGGATTTGTGAAGGATTAAGGTAATAAAATCTGGGACTGTTACATACCTTATACTAGCCACTGAAAGTTTATACAAGTTCAAATTATAGCATACCTGAGGTTAACCTAATCAAGAAAAGTATTTGACATAGGAATTGATGCCTTATGTCTTAGCATAGAATTGATTACGGCCCGAAAATAGTATATTTAATGTAAAAAAAGACTTCCATCTATACACATCTAATAAGTTAAATTCATCGAAATGATAATATTGTAATTCTTATAGGACTATGTGAAGATAGGTAAAGTAGAGATAATTTTTCACTTTGTATACTTCCTAAGTGTATCGTATATAAACATTATTTTATAGATATAAAAAAAGAAGCGAGACATAGATTTATGAGCTTAAATATAAAATTGTTATGATTAAATATTGCTTTAACTATTTGCACATACAAGTAAAATTAAGCTAACACATAGTTTACCAACTGAAAACGAAATTTGCTCATTGCACTATTTCTGTACATAGATTTACATACAACAAAGCAAACACATATATTTATTAACTAAAATGAAGATTTATTGTGATTATACCTTACTTTAACTAGATATACTCATAGAACCCAAGTATGCTAAAACATTATGATATATGGCATTAAGGTGGATTTGATGCACCAAAATCAAGAGCAAAATCCATCCTTCTCTCACCTTTCTTGCCTCATGTTATTTGTCTTTCTGGAAACCAGCCATAAGCTAATTACCATCTTATAGAAGACTACGTGGTGTCCTCTAACAGCTCTCCTCAAACCCTAAATCTCCAATCATGTTAAATGACTCAAGCTAAAATATAAAAGGTTAGTGAGAGTAATTCCTAAAACAAAATGAGGACATGGATTTATTCCAGGGCATTGGCCTCCTATTTTTACATTAACAAAAAGATAATGCTTCCACAACAACTATTTTTCATCAAATAAAGACTTGCATTCCAGCTAAATTATAAACTACTATTAAATTAATTGGAAATAAAATATATAAAACTCAAAACCAAATTAAAATTTAAAGGAAATCTAATTCAGACTGTCATATAACTTAATATCGTCTTCACCACCATCATATTTCTTATTTTGTTCAGTTCATTAATTAATCAATCCTTGTTCAATGCTGGGATACTAGCCTTTAAATCTTTCATTCAAAAGAAAAGTCAACAAAACTAAATATGCTATTGATATTGAAATCAAGATTAACTATGAGTAACCTGCGGCTTGAACATATTAAGGGTGGGTTGGACAGAAGGAACTGAGCAGCTGACACTTAGACAATTAGTTCACGAACATATTAATCACAAGAAGGGCCTTAACTACTGCAATCACAAATATTTGGAAGCAAGCTCATATTTCATTATAGACCATTTACTTGTGAGTCCTAATATTCTGGAAAAACAGCCTAATGGTGGCTTTGGAGACAGCATGTGATAAAAGTGGAACATTCTTTTTCCAAGTGAAAGAAACAGCAGATAAATAGGTCACCTGGGAATTAGCTTCAGACACAGTTCCAGTGTTGTTTGTATCAGTGCATGCTTTCTTGTACCTTTCAACGGTCGCTTTCACACTGTGGACAATAAACATCAACAGTTTCAGTGAAAGCACTAAAAGGACGATATCCAAGAATAAGCTTTTTCAATGCATGCATGGTTAAATGAAGAAAAGATACATGAAATGTCCATATATTTTGCCTAGCATTATTAAAAATTTATGAGGCCATGAAGAGTACATCACACACTTGTGTTTGATGAACTCAACATTAACTCCAACTTGCAACTTGATCATTGTACTCCATACCCCAAAGCCAACCCTAATGTAATGGGGCAATGGCTTGGTATTGTTGATTGCTATGGTGTTAGACAATGGCATACAAGCCAATGTTGAGAACCATTGCTTCCATAAAAGAACAGAAACAGTGAGATATGAGAAGGTCAAAGTTATAAACAGAACTAAAGATTGAACTATTGTGTCCTTGCAGGCAGATGATGTTAGAATTTAGGAAGACTTGAAGATGGTGAAAATTAGTTGTTTGGCTGATATACATATATGAGGCAGCAGCTTTGCAATTGGACTTTTTCTGTTGGGATGTAGAAGTCACTGTTTGTGTGTCTGCGAAGCGTGTACGATTGAATGTCTCGTGGTTAAAATTCTTGAAAGTCACAAAAAAAACCTATAATAATATGTTTTTGGTTAATATTCACTGTTGTATAATGATCTAAGCATAATTCTGAAGTAACATCAAATTTTCAATGTATTGACAAAATTGTGAACCAATATTAACAAGTAAACAAAAGGCAAAATTGGTGTGTCTTAGCTTACCTCTTTGCTTGTCCCGCAATTAATTAAGTGACAAAAAAATTGTTATTCTTGTGTGATTATCACTAGTTTGAAATCTCAAGAGATATATGGGAATGAGAAATTTTGAGAAACTAATGAAAAAAAGAAATTACAAACCTAACCAATTTAAAGTAAGAGAGATACGCCAATGGGATTTCAGCTTATATTAGGGTCTAATCTCTTAGGAATTTGTTTACTTAATTAACAGGTCCAATCGGGTCGGGTTTAATTAGGTAATAGGTTTGGGATTTTTGAGAAATAGAAAAATACTTAATATTAAGTGCATTGCTCCTGTTCAATGTGGTAGTCACCAGCATATGTTTATAAAAATTACCCCTCAAGTGTAATAATAAGAGGAGTAGAAAGTGGAATATTTTTATTAAATTAAATTAACAAATATTGGAAAAGGTCAAAAATTGATTTCACCAAACTGGAGGAAATTAACTATCAACTATGAGGCGCTTGTCTGATTTATAGGAAGTGCAATAGGCTGTGGAAAAAGGAAAAGGTCCATAATTCAAATATTGGAGAGGGAATTGATGCACCTATTAGTTATTATTAAAATGTCAAAAGATTATGAATAAAATTTCACAAATTATTCTGACAGAAGCATAAACTTTTGAAAATTTCAGTCCACTTCATTAGCTTTGCTGCCAAAAAAAATAATGATGAATCTTAGTTTATAATTATTTATTATTATTTTTAAGCAAGGTGAATCTTTGAAAGAAAATTTCAAGTTTATTCTTCCCGGGATAATTTACAAAATTCCAGTACCATGTGCAAAATCTCTGCCCTATTGGTCAAGACATATTTTTGCGGTGCTTTAATTTTATTGGGGAACAAAAACAAATGAGAAAAAAAATTTAGGATTTTCTTCTGATATCTATTAATTGCTAAAGGAAAAGGAATTAATTATATATATGACCTTGACCTTACATAGATTAAATAAGAAATTTAATTTTTAGAAGCACACTCTCCTGCATCCAAAATGACATACTCTACCTTAAAAGCATATGTCATATCATTTGTCAATCAGTCACAAAGGAATGATTTATGATCCGAAGATATATATCACATCATGCATCAAAAGACTACATGAATCTCATGAATATCATGAGTACTGAGCTCCGCCCACCAATTGGTCCTACTCTGGTGGAAGTCCTCTTCTCCATCAAGTATTTCTGACAACATCTGTAGAAATGCCCATTGGTGAAAGATGGCTTCCTATACGCATTTTCAACAGCAAATATCACAGATAAATCTCATTATAATCTTGGCTTTCTTTTTATAAAAAAGAAACTCACTAGAGCATTATTTATAAAACTGACTCATGATGAGCCAATGATACATAGATTAGTTTTCTCCCATCCAATAATTATTAATTTCACTGTTTTGTCTAGTTCTAATGTGTGCACTAATTAAAAAAAAATCCTTTTAAAAAAAATGTATGTCTCCAGGCATTGTTATTATCTATTCCCTCTGTCCCTTTTTATCGGGCAAATTTTGACCAGACACTGGAATTAAGAAAAGAATTGGGTATGATATACTTAGAAAACTTTCAATTTTACCTTTGTATTTGGAACGATATTTTTGTTATAAAGAGAAAGGAAGAATGTTATTTTGTTATAAACAGAAAAGGTAAGGTATTACTTCATACTCTATATTGAAAATGATAAAGGTAGTATTGAGATTGAAAATGGACTACTAATTTGGGACAATTTTTTTCAAAAAAAACACTATTCCTGGACGGAGGGAGTACTAAAGCCCAAAAAGATCATTACAAAGTGTCCATTAGCAGATATTTTTGTTGATTTGTCCCAAGTTTCATTTCCATAATAATATATGTAACACTTGCCTTAACTAATCACCTATTTAACACACTTGAGTGCCTTAGGGAGATAATGTGAAGACAAGAATTCATATAGGATACTTATACTAAACCTTATACCATGCATATACTAGTATATATGTATATGAATTTAAATATACACATGCATGTTGACTTTTTACCATACTCTCCACCATACTAGTTAGTACAAGTACATCATGAAGAGGGAGGTATGGGGACCTTACTTATAAGGGTAAGGTATAGACGTAGAGAGATAATTTGGGGGGGGGGGGGGGGGGGGGGCACTTGGCATGATATCATGGAAAGAAGTGAGGTATATAAAGAGTAGAAATGGGGAGAAAACCCTCAATTTGTCAACTCTCTCTCTCTCTCTTCCTCTCTAACTTCAAAACTCCTCTCTTTCTCCCCTTTTTGCTGCCAGCCAAGGAGGCAGCAGTTGTTCCCGCCTCAAGCCCTCCATTTTTCTATTCACCCACTCTCTCCCTCTCATTCACTTACTATTCTTCCCTTCCTTTCTTTATACTAAAAAGCCTTCCTTTACCTATATTATCTCCTCCAAAGACCTATTAGAATATGGAATAGTGGTGATTTAACATCATTTTAGAGGGATAATTCTTAAAGACAAGGTTGGCGTAGGTAGCAAGATAGGAAGGTGATTTTGGTTGAATAAGACTCCATTATAGTCGGTAACTAAGCTTGATAATAGAACATCTAAACCCCAAAATAATAGTAGGTAGTTGTCAAGTTTGAAGTAAAGTGAAAATTGCTAAATTATAAGTGGATGTGGATATGAATGATAATACATGTGTCTGGCTTCTAGATTTTGAGTATGCATTATAGATAATCTTATGGTAAACATATTGTAGATATTTTCATTTATGCTTATCATTGTGAGTGATTGATAACTTTATTGTGTGTATATACGGTAGTCAAACACATACTTCTTAAGAAGAAATAGTTAAATGTAATACTTGATTTTATGCATACATATAGTTACGCATAAATTAATATGATATAATGTGTTGGTTATTTTAAAATGACTCGCATGTTGTTAACTTAGCAAGTTGTTACTTATACATGTTAATGACTTCTATAATGTTGGCATAATGTAAAGTTGAAATCATGAAAATCATTTGTGTTGATATTGCTTTATAAATCCTTACATATTATTATTACATGAAAGTTATAATATTATTACATATTTAGAGGAAGGGACCGGGTTGAACCGGAGGTGACCGAAAAGGGGGAATATTGCGTTGAATAACGTATAGGAGGAAGGGACCGGGTTGAACCGGAGGTGACCGAAGGTGAGAATATTACATTGAATAACATATAGTTAAGATGAAATTGTATGAAAGTTATATTATTATTACGTATTTAGAGGAAGGGACTGGGTTAACCGGAGGTGAGCGAAGGGGGGAGTCCGACTTCATATTTAACAAGTGTGTTAATATGGTTAAGATGAACAATGCATGTTAAATTATAAGAATTTGTTAATAATCAGACTCTATGATGAGTCGACTAGTATAGGCAAATTCTAACTAGAGTAGTTGACTAGTCCATGGGCCAAGTCAACTATAAATGTGAGATTCTATCACGCAAGTCTCTGGAAATCACCCTTAGTCGACTATATAAGATAAGATAGTCGACTAATATTGATTTCAGTCAATAAACAGAGAGTAGACATATTATTTTGGTCAGGATTAGTCGATTATAGATGGTGATAAGTTGACTAGTACTAATATTAGTCGACTATACAAGGTAGGATAGTCGAGTAGTTGAGTTACAGGTAGCCAACAGAGAGTGGATATCTTTTTGGGCAGAGCTTAGTCGACTATAGCTTTAAGATAAGTCGACTAATAACAGTATAAGTCGACTATAGGAAGAGTAAATCGACTAATAAGACTATCACTGTGTATGGCCAAGACTTTCAACAAATATCTAAAAATATACAAAAGTAGTACAAATTACAATTGTTACCTTTATAATAAAGTCCAAAAGACATACATAATGGTCATGTATATATTTGTTGTTTTACTCACTGAGCTGTTGAGCTCACCCTATTATATTAATCACCTTCAGGTTTGGATAAACGCAAGGACCCGCTTAATGGCAAATACGGGATAGGTAGCAGCGGGAGATCATTTTCACCCTTTGGCATGTTCCATCTGATGTATACATTGTTCAAGAAACACTATGTAAAACCTTCTATGTTGATGCTTACCATGAACTTTGTAATATATTGAAATGCTTATGTTATTAGGCGCTTGACTTGAAACGTGTTAATGATATGAAGTTTTTAGAGTAGTAATACGTAGACTATGTTTTTCATACCGGGTTGTTGGAACAATGTTGGAACTTGATATAAATCATGCCGAGGTTATATATGCATTTTGAACGGAAATGTTGCGAAGCTATAAGTAGGCGGGCGCTAGCCGAAATTGAAGTGTTATAGCTTGATGGGTCCAACGCTGAGATTAAGTATAACAGTGATTATAGTGAAAATGAAAAGTACTAAGACTATAACCGTTACAGTACATGTAGCCCATAAAATTATGGGCAACAAGGAGCTTCATGCACTTGTTAACCTCTCAAACTTAAATAAACTCCCAAAAGATATCGCTCATCATTACTAGTTGTCACTTTAATCAACCTAAATAATTATTAATTATTGTGTTTAATCTCTCTCTCTCTCTCTCTCTCTCTCTCTCTCTCTCTCTCTCTCTCTCTCGTCCAGTTCCATCAATGAACTCAGTTTGACACTTTGACCTGTCACCACATCAATCCATAACAGCAAGCAAATAAACAAAAATAAATAAATAAAATAATATAATATTCTGTGTGCTGTCTCATTTTCCTTTCAACCCGCACTCAACAAAATCTCTTTACCTTATTTTCCTCGAGGATCCGATTGGCGGCCCCTGCCACGTTGGCACGCGATCCCACGAGATGATTGGTTAGAGGCTAAGCGGGGGAGAAATTTCACTGAGGACCGGGCCGTGCGGTACCCCCGGTGCAAGTACCTCCCGCTCACCCAATTACCCGCCTCGATTTCAAATCAGCTGCTGCTTTTTGTATCCGCCCCATCACAGTCCCGTCCTCCGCCGTACTCTCGCCCTTTAATTTTTTTCCCCTCACTTTTGTTGGTTTTTCATCTACACCCTTCTACTATTATTTTTAGCGTATTCAACTACCATCTCTTTGTCCTATGGCTTGATAAACTTGGGAGGCTTCTTCTAATAAAATTTGCATGATATAAAATTGTTTGTATCAAAAGTACTGGGGATTCTAAAAACATGACACAACTTGCCTAATACTTATCAACCTGAAAATTGTCTTCCAATATTACTGTTAGCTAAAATATACTAGCACATTTCAATGGGCTCAATGTAAGAGTATTGACCTTGAGCTCTATAATTTATGCAAGCTCGACCTACAAACCGAAAAAAGTTGAAAAATAAAAGTGAATGACAAAGATAAATGCTTGTGCTAACAATTCGCGTGGGAAAAAGATAGATTAACAACAAAAATTTAGTAGTAGCAGCATTTGACGAGCATGAAAAATGAGTCAAAGAAACAGGGAGGTTTTTGATAACGATACTACAGTTGTGCTCGAATAAATTATCAGGATTGTTTGCAACAACGAAGCAACAAATTCTTCTGAAGCTCTATATGGTTTGCAAATTGTCAAATTTATTGTTCTGAGAGTCTTCAGGCCAGCTTTGAAGCCACCACTTAACTTGTCTAATACTAGTCACTGATTCTTAACAATATATGAAAAGATGAAACAACACATATCTTGAGGGGTTTCTCTGCAAAAGAGTTGTTTATCTGAACTGAACTCTTTAGATGAGAGAGAGAGAGAGAGAGTGATGAGGTGTCAAGGGTAGCTCTTAACAATACAGTAAAAGATGAAACAACACATATCTTGAAGGGTTTATCTGCAAAAGAGCTGTTATATGAACTGATGACAATGGCATACAAGCCAATGTTGAGAACCATTGCTTCCATAAAAGAACAGAAACAGTGAGATATGAGAAGGTCAAAGTTATAAACAGAACTAAAGATTGAACTATTGTGTCCTTGCAGGCAGATGATGTTAGAATTTAGGAAGACTTGAAGATGGTGAAAATTAGTTGTTTGGCTGATATACATATATGAGGCAGCAGCTTTGCAATTGGACTTTTTCTGTTGGGATGTAGAAGTCACTATTTGTGTGTCTGCGACGCGTGTACTATTGAATGTCTCGTGGTTAAAATTCTTGAAAGTCGCAAAAAAAACCTATAATAATATGTTTTTGGTAATATTCACTGTTGTATAATGAACTAAGCATAATTCTGAACTAACATCAAAATTCAATGTATTAACAAATTGTGAACCAATATTAACAAGTAAACAAAAGGCAAAATTGGTGTGTCTTAGCTTACCTCTTTGCTTGTCCCGCAATTAATTAAGTGACAAAAAAATTGTTATTCTTGTGTGATTATCACTAGTTTGAAATCTCAAGAGATATATGGGAATGAGAAATTTTGAGAAACTAATGAAAAAAAGAAATTACAAACCTAACCAATTTAAAGTAAGAGAGATACGCCAATGGGTTTTCAGCTTATATTAGGGTCTAATCTCTTAGGAATTTGTTTACTTAATTAACAGGTCCAATCGGGTCGGGTTTAATTAGGTAATAGGTTTGGGATTTTTGAGAAATAGAAAAATACTTAATATTAAGTGCATTGCTCCAGTTCAATGTGGTAGTCACCTGCATATGTTTATAAAAATTACCCCTCAACTGTAATAATAAGAGGAGTAGAAAGTGGAATATTTTTATTAAATTAAATTAACAAATATTGGAAAAGGTCAAAAATTGATTTCACCAAACTGGAGGAAATTAACTATCAACTATGAGGCGCTTGTCTGATTTATAGGAAGTGCAATAGGCTGTGGAAAAAGGAAAAGGTCCATAATCAAATATTGGGAGGGAATTGATGCACCTGTTAGTTATTATAAAATGTCAAAAGATTATGAATAGAATTTCACAAATTATTCTGACAGAAGCATAAACTTTTGAAAATTTCAGTCCACTTCATTAGCTTTGCTGCCAAAAAAAATAATGATGAATCTTAGTTTATAATTATTTATTATTATTTTAAGCAAGGTGAATCTTTGAAAGAAAATTTCAAGTTTATTCTTCCCCGGGATAATTTACAAAATTCCAGTACCATGTGCAAAATCTCTGCCCTATTGGTCAAGACATATTTTTGCAGTGCTTTAATTTTATTGGAGAACAAAAACAAATGAGAAAAAAAATTAGGATTTTCTTCTGATATCTATTAATTGCTAAAGGAAAAGGAATTAATTATATATATGACCTGACCTTACATGGATTAAATAAGAAATTTAATTTTTAGAAGCATACTCTCCTGCATCCAAAATGACATACTCTACCTTAAAAGCATATGTCATATCATTTGTCAATCAGTCACAAAGGATGATTTATGATCGAAGATATATATCATATCATGCATCAAAAGACTACATGAATCTCCATGGATATCATGAGTACTGAGCTCCTCCCACCAATTGGTCCTACTCTGGTGGAAGTCCTCTCTCCATCAAGTTTTCTGACAACATCTGTAGAAATGCCCATTGGGTGAAAGATGGCTTCCTATACGCATTTTCAACGCAAAAATCACAGATAAATCTCATTATAATCTTGGCTTTTTTTATAAAAAAGAAACTCACTAGAGCATTATTTATAAAACTGACTCATGATGTTATGAGTCAATGATACAATATTAGTTTTCTCACTATCCAATAATTATTAATTTCACTGTTTTGTCTGGTTCTAATGTGTGCACTAATATAAAAAAGTCCTTTTAAAAAAAAAATGTAGGTCTCCAGGCATGTTTATATCTACTAAAGCCAAAAAGATCATTACAAAGTGCCCACAAGCAGATATTTTTGTTTGACTTGTCACAAGTTTCATTTCCAAATAATAAATGGAGCCCATAAAGTTATGGGTAACAAGGAGCTTCCATGCATGTTAGCCTCTCAAACTTAACTCCCAAAAAATATCACTCATTATTACTAGTTGTCACTTAATCAACCTAAATAATTATTAATTATTGTGTTTAATTAATTATTAATTATTCCCTCTCCCTTTATTTTGTCCAGCTCCATCAATGAACTCAGTTTGACGCTTTGACCTGTCACCACATCAATCTATAACAGCAAGCAAATAAAAAAAAATAAATAAATATAATAATATAATATTCTGGTGCTGTCTCATTTTCCTTTCAACCCGCACTCAACAAAATCTCTTACCTTATTTTCCTCGAGGATCCGATTGGCCGGCCCCTGCCACGTTGGCACGCGATCCCACGAGATGATTGGTTGAGGCTGGGCGGGGGAGAAATTTCACTGAGGACCGGGCCGTGCGTTACCCCCGGTGCAAGTACCTCCCGCTCACCCAATACCCGCCTCGATTTCAAATCAGCTGCTGCTTTTTGTATCCGCCCCATCACAGTCCCGTCCTCCGCCGTACTCTCGCCCTTTAATTTTTTCCCCTCACTTTTGTTTGGTTTTCATCTACACCCTTCTACTATTATTTTTAGCGTATCCAACTACCATCTCTTTGTCCTATGGCTTGAAAACTTGAGAGGCTTCTTCTAATAAAATTTGCATGATATAAAAT